>ML784756.1:398540-446249 GCA_009831015.1 Picea engelmannii | reverse complement strand
TCAAGGAATTATGTAATAAAGTGACATCATCTTTATGGGAAAGGGACATATTACTGTATTGAATTAATTGAAAGTGAAACTTACAACCTGAGCCTTGATGTCGTAGGTCTCCTTTCGATGTCTTCTAGCTCTGACACACACACTTGCTCATGCATGAAGAAAATCAACCACATGTGATGACCTTGCTGTTGTCTCTTGTTGTTGTAGCATCAATCCTCCATACAGTCTTGCACTAATTCTCTAATCAAACTCTTGCTAACTTGCTGCTAACTGAACTTAACCCTTTCCATGAGCAATCCCCTCAATATATAGGAAGAGATAGATTAGTTACTTGGATAGGGAATGATCCCGAGATATCTGGAATGCCAGCACCTGAATAACCATTCGAAAGCCAACTCATCCTTCTAGAAGATTCCCTTCTAGAAGGTTCGAGATATTTATCTTTTCCCCCTTTAAGATCATGTCCGCACCCTAACAATGAGTACAATGCGGGAAGTTCACACCCCAGCTTAAGGTAGCCTGCGGGAATCAGGCATTCTCGCAGGAGAATATATAAGTAGCCTGCGAACATGTTTCAAAATGTGATTTGTGGAAGAAGACAACTGTAACTTTTCTCAGGAAAGTATTCTAGGTAAAGAGCTTGATTTTCCATTATCATGACATCACCATGACCTCATCTCAATGACCAAATTTGTGGATAACATGCAACAACTTCAAATTTGATACCATAGGTGTAGCCATTGCCTTGCAATCCAACATCCCGAACCTCTTCAGGATTTCTATTATATACTTCCCTTGATTCAGAAAGATCTTATCCTGTCTTTGTCATACCTCGGTACCCAAAAAGCAATGCATCATCCTAAGATCTTTCATCTCAAACTCAACAAACATTTTTTTTTCTCTTATACTCTGAGATGAGGTTTTCCACACCTGTTTAGAAATAGGTCATCCATATACAACAATAGTATTACCGGACCATCATCCACAACCTTAAAGTAAAGGTTAGGATCTGCACTGTTGTTTTTAAATCCTAAGCTCATTAGAAAATTGTCCATCCTGCCATACCATGCTCTAGGTGCCTGCTTTAATCCATATAAAGCCTTCTTCAATCTACACACTGAGTGTCCCACGGTTGTCATGTACTCAACAGAGTGTTCTGTGATTACAAGGACCATTCTTCCTAATCAATTTGCCATCTATGCCACAGGAAGAATTTCGATCCTTCTGGATGTTGAAATCCACACACTTTGAGTCTTGTGTCCTTAGAAGACTATGCCAGGGTCATTATCCATTGGTCAAATTACCATGACCAATCCCGAGAGAATGTCAGCCCGATGTTGAAACATCAACACTTAAGAATAACTTCTGAAATTACATAAAATCTCAACACTCCCTCTACATGTGTTGACCTCCTCTTCTTCTTCATTACATGGATGTGCACAAATCTATGTATGGATAGTCTTGCTTCATGTTGCTTCCCGTGACTGTCATTATGGCTCCTTCTCAGAGCTATTACCTGCGACGTGCCCATAACAAGAAACAAGAACAATAAAAAAGAATCTCCTAGAGGAGATCGATTTATCTTGTGCACAACTATATACAGTGAACCTAGAAATGATATGTCTTCTACTAACACACATCCATCATATACTCGATGTCATACGACTAACCATGTTGATTTCTAGTGTTAAATTAGACAAGCACAATTTTCCGCAAGTGGTAATTACTTCCAACGATATTACTTTAGTAAACTCTAGAACATCACTAAGTAATTACACTCATAAATTTCAACTACTTAGAAACTTCAGCCTCTTCCTTAGATCAATTCCCATGGGTGAGAGAGAAAAATATGTGTGTCTATTGTTGTGTGGTTTTATAATAATATTAAATTGATCCAAAAAAGACACATCTCTTTGAAAATTAAATTTTAATTTTAATTTAATTTTCTTTCTTATAAATAGGTGGAGAAAACCTCTTGTAACTACCTAAAGATTAATTTGGTTATAATCCATCCACATAGTATTTGACTTTGTTAAATTGTTCCTCCATAATTCATGTGATTATATGCATAAATATGGGTAGAAGTAAATATGAAGTACATTCCTCATATTTAGGTAATTAGACATTTTTACTAGAAATTATTGCCCACCATAAATTATGGAATTCTTTCTATAGTTTAGGTAGGAGTAAATAGTAAATATGTTGTACATAGACATTGCAACAACCCCATAAATTTAACACTCCCAGGACTTTACTCTACTCTCATTTTCTTGGGCCCTCCTGTGAGGGAGTCAAGCCCAGTCCCCACTTTGATACCATGTTGAATTTTTCATAAGAGATGATATTGTATGTGAATGAATATCCTATTACAATGATGAGTGTTCTATATATAAAGAAGATATGGTGACCATCCATGAAGAGATGCATCCCTTGGGTAATAAATATATTTATACTTTGTATTATATTATACATATAATATAAATATACTTTATACTTTATTGTATATATTTATACTTTATATTATAAATATATTATTACATTAATAATATTATAATTAATAATATTGCTTAATAATTAATAATCATATTATTAATTATCAATCTAGTAGAATGTCTTTCTGATGTTGCCCAAACATCAACAGACCTGTCATAGACCACGGGGGTTCTCTAATGACTTCATGCAACTATGGTTGTCACACCAAATGCAGGTCGCCTCCAGTCCGAGACCAAATAACCCAGACAACAGTTCTTGAATCCGCACTATTACTACACATGTTGCCAAATACTCAGCTTCAGTCGTATTGAGCGCCACACATGACTGCTTCCTGCATCTAGCGGAGCCTCTTACTCTTTATTGTAGTACCCAGCTCCCTCTCGAGCATTGAATATCAACTGAATCTTTAACCTGCTGACTTCATCACTTGTCCTCCAGAACAAGTCTCGTCATGCTCTTCTTGTAGGTCTTACCTACAAGTCAAATTCAGTTCAATAGTTTGCAATTTCTGAAGCCACACTGCTTCATGACTTGCTGCACATGCTGCCACATACTCAACTTTAGTCGTATTGAGCGCCACACATGGCTGCTTCCTGCATCTGGCGGAGCCTCCTGCTCCTTACTGTAGTACCCAAATCCCTCTAGAACTGACTGCCTGACTCCCTCTCAAGCATTGAATATCAACTCGAACTTCAACTTGCTAACTTCATCACTTGTCCTCCTGAACTCGTCATCCTCTTCTTGTAGGTCTTACCTACAAGTCAAATTCAGTCCATTATTCAACAATTTTTGAAGCCACGCTGCTTTGCGACTTGCTGCACATGGTGCCACATACTTTGCCTCAGTCGTAATGAGTGCTACACACAACTGCTTCATGTTGCTCTATGAAACCATACTAGAGCCTAGACTGAAGCAATATGTTGAAGTACTCTTCCAATCAAGAATATTGTCGGCTTAATCTGTATTCGAATATCCATATAAACCAAACTCATGGTTTGTTACATACCTGAGACCATAATCCAATGTACCCTTAAGGTACCTCATCACATGTTTTGTTGTGACCAAATGAACCTAACTAGGATGCTCCATTATTGACTCAAGGTGTTCACAACAAAACATATATTCGGTCTTGTGTTCGTCAAGTTCATTAACAAACCCACCATCTTCCTATATAAAGTACATCCACAGTCTTTGAAGTCATGTCTTGCAACAACTTCATATTTGATACCATAGGTGTAGCCATTGCCATGCAATCCAACATTCGAAACCTCTTCAAGATTTCTACTCTATACTTCCCTTGATTTAGAAGGATCTCATCTTGTCTTTGCCATACCTTGGGACCCAAAAAGTAATGCATCATCCTGAGATATTTCATCTCAAACTCAACAACCATTTTTTCTCTTACACTTAAGAATAACTTATGAAATTACATAAAATCTCAACACTCCCTCTTAATGAGGAAGGTATTATATCCAACATAGACTCTAACACTGTCGCCATCCACATGAGCTCATGATCATTGACTATCAGACACACAAATCTCTACATCACAAGAAATCCACAATGACTTCACAACATGCATCAAGAGCCGGTGGGTAGCTCTCTAATAGATACAACATGTCATCATGAGACTATACAGTTTCCCACAAAAAATATCTGAAGCCATCACTTCCTCTGAGGCTATATAGTCTTCAGAGTCATCTGCTCACTCTGCATGTGTTGACCTCCTCTTCTTCTTCATTACATGGATGTGCACAACTCTATGTCTAGATAGTCTTGCTTCATGTTGCTTCATGCGATTGTCATTATGGCTCCTTCTCAGAGCGATTACATGTGACCTTCCCGAAACAAGAAACAAGAACAACAAAAAACATCTCCTAGAGGAGATCAATTTATCTTGTGCAAAACTATATATAGTGACCCTCTGAATGATATGTCTTCTACTATGACCAACAGACATCCATCATATATTTAATGTCATACGACTAACCATGTTGATTTTCTAGTGTTAAATTAGACAAGCACAATTTTCTGCAAGTGGTAATTACTTCCAACGTTATTACTTTAGTAAACTCTAGAACATCACTAAGTAATTACACTTCGAAAAATTTCAACTACTTAGAAACTTTGGTCTCTGCCTTAAATCACTTCCCACGCGTGAGAGAGAAAAATATGTGTGTCTATTGTTGCGTCTTTTTATAGTAATATTAAATTGATCCAAAAAGACATGTCTCTTTGAAAATTTAATTTAATTTTCTTTTTTATAAATAGTTGGAGAATACCTCCCATAACTACCCAACGATTAATTTGGTTATAATCCATCCACATAGTATTTGACTTTGTTAAATTGTTCCTCCACAATTCATGTGATTATTTGCATAAATATAGGTAGAAGTAAATATGCACTACATTCCTCATATTTAGGTAATTAGACATTTTTACTAGAAATTATTGCCCACCATAATTTATGGAATTCTTTCTATAATTTAGGTAGGAGTAAAAAGTAAATATCTTGTCCATGGAGATTGCAACAACTCCTTAAATTTAACACTCCCAAGACTTTTTTTTTTTTGGCCCTCCTTGAGGAAGATACCATGTTCAATTTACATAAGAGATGATATTGTATGTGAAAAAATATATATTATTACAATGATGAGTGTTCTATATACAAAGAACATATGGTGACCATACATGAAGAGATGCGTCCCTTGGGTAATAAATATATTTATACTTTATATTATATTATACATATAATATAAATATACTTTATATTTATACTTTATGCTTTATTATATATATTTGTACTTTATATTATAAATTTATTATTACATTAATAATATTGTTTAATAATTAATAATCATATTATTAATTATCAATTATTAATCTAGTAGAATGTCTTTTTGATGTTGCCCAAACATCAACACGTATGTGCAATTTTGTTTTGTTTTTGGACATAGTATATGTGTTGGTTGAGTAGGGCCCACATGCTTGTGTTACCATATTGAGTATGTATTGCAATTCATCATGGTTAGTTAACACATAAACCTTTGCTTGAGTGGGGCCCACATGAATGTGTTACCATATTGAGTATGAATTGCAATTCATGCATGGTTAGTTAACACATACACACATGCTTGAGTGGGGCCAACATGCATGTGTTACCATATTTAGTATGAGTTGCAATTCATGCATGCTTAATTGACACGTACACACATGCTTGAGTGGGACCCACACACGAGTGTTTGGTTAGTGGAAACATACACATGCTCGAGTGGGGTCCACACACATGTTACCATATTAAGTATGAATTGCAATTTGTGAATGGTTAGTTGACATATACACACACACTTGAGTATGAATTGCAATTTGTGAATGGTTAATTGACATATACAACACATTTGTTTGGTTAGTTGAAACATACACATGCTTGAATGGGGTCCACACATGTGTTATCGTATTGAGTATGAATTGCAATTTATGTATTGAGCATGAATTGCAATTTATGTATTGAGCATGAATTACAATTTGTGAATGGTTAGTTGACATACACACACACACTTGAGTGAATGCTCAATTGGGCCCACACAATTATGTCACATATTAAATGACCCTAAACAAATGTGTAATTGACATGCATAACAATGTTTAACTATATGTTTACATATACGAGGCAACAAGTGTGGGAGAGGTTATGTATGGCCCACGTATGGCCTTGGAGAGCATATCGTGTCCACTTTTTCATGGAACTTAGTTGTCGCCACTAATAATCAAGCATAAGCATATGCTCTCCTATAGGGACTGTCAACGCCAAGGCTAGAAAAATCATAATCTTTTGTCAGTCATGGGGGACTCCAAAAACACTATAAGGCACCTCTAACTATCTACTCTCCCGATGGACGTGAGTCTTTGCTCAATCTTCAGTTGAATTCAAGGCCTTCTCAAGGATTTCAACCAATTTTTTCCGTGGCATGTCAAAAGGGATTTGAACCTCTAGTTGGACTATTTTCCAATCGTGGTGTCAAGGGAGAATTCAATTCTCTCATTGTTGATGGAAGCCCCAGCCTCAACCTCATTCCTTGGCCCCTTCCTCTCACGATATGGGATTATGACCTTGTTCTTACGATTTGGTGGGCCCCTCCTTTTCGTTTGGCCCTATTTTCCCCTATCACATGTCTTGCATCCCAATCAGCTTCACTTCATGATTATCTCCCCTCGTGGCACCTCTCGTCCCCCTGTCTTTCCACCCCCTTCTCTCCTTCTCGACTTATCCCTCGGCTCCAGGCTGGCCTCTCCCCTTTGTCATCTGTCTTGGCTCTTAAGTGTGCACCCTCATGGGGATGAGACCTCCCACCTCCATCATTCATCTCCTCTGTCTGGATCCCTCGCCTGCTCGTGCTATCCTCCCTCTTGTTTTCATGTGTGCGGTTAGCTTCCCTCAAGCCTGCACAAAGCCTCCATGGGGGATGGCTACTCTCATGTTCCCTTTGGATTTCTATCATCATCTTGATCGTGCGCCACCTGAAGTAAATATTTCAATCCCTGGCTCGCTCAAATTCAACCATGACTTCTCCAAATGGTGCAGGATGGGTGGTTTTTAGTGCCCAGTTCTCTGGTATGGGGACATGCACTCCTCTCTCAATCTCGTTGTGATGGGTTTTATTACCAATTTCGACATAGGCACTCAACATTGTCTCTATCGAGGGTGGCACAACTTGAACTGTATCTCTAGCATGGCATTTAGGCGCTCCAGCTCATATTCATGCTTGGTCCAGATGGAGCAAGAGCTCGAAGACTTGTGGACCCCAGTGGTTTCCATACAAGAACGAGTGAGCACCTTGGCATCTTAGGTGTCGGCGGTATTATAACTCTTTTTCCACCATAGGTTGTCCTTTCAAACACTTCATGATGGGGTAGACGCCCTTCGCATCTATCTTGAAGATATCAAGAATCATTTGGCCTTCCATGGACAATTTGGAATTGCACATGTTAGCTCTGAATATGCTATCTCCATTTCACATCCTTAACAAATTCCAAATCTCACCGCCCGGGCCCTCTCGACAGACCAGAAAGAAGACATGGATAGGTCCCCTACTTAATTAGTTTTGTATGCACTCTTAGTTTTGGTTTTGTTTAGGTATCCTCTACACGACCTATGCTGATAGCATTTTTGTCTAATGAGGTCGTCATAACTCTGATGTAAATTGTATCCTTACAGTCCAGACTAATTTGATTACAATTTCGACAATTTCTCCCCATTTGTTGAGTTTTTTTTAAACTATGTTTATAATCTTATTACCTTTATTACAATCTTTTATATAATATAAATTCATTTGTTTTAATATATATATATATATATATATATATATATATATATATATATATATATATATATATATAAAGACAAAGCCTCTCTTCGTTGGAATGTGGAATAAATCTCAAAACTCAAATTTCAACAAAAATTACAACTAAATAATCCAACTTGAAAGTCAATGCAAACTTTTCATTTAATTTGGTGGTGTTATGCAAATAATGGGTCATTGTTAGATAGGGAGATAATATGTTTGGCACTAGGTTCACTTGCCAAAAACATTGGACGTCTCATGAGTGTTATATAAAGAAGTAAAGTGAGCAAATCCCTTTAACGTTAACCAAGAAAACCCAATTATTTTGAATTTTTCAATGATGTGTTGGGAAAAATGTAATTTGTCTTGTGTTAATGTGGCATGGGTTTTGTAACTTTCCATAAATACTAAAATCTTATGTTTAATTTGAATGTTGTTGTTCAATTTAAACATTTTACAAGTGAATTTAAATAGGAGATCATTAACACTCGCAAAATAGGTTGACAAACCTTAGATTTTGACACTTGCGAAAAAAATGTCCTTCATTTTCCTCATAAATATCATGTCTTAGGATTTACTCCTTTTAAATTATTGTGCATGATGATGCATGTTGTGGCTTTGCATTTTGGATTACTTCTTTGTAATATTTTGTTTGTGTGTGGTTGTGTTATTTCAATGATCTTTTATGGTTATGAAGTTTGGGGTTACAATGTTATAAAGAAATTTGAAAGAAAATTAGGAAAACCCAAAAATGTTTAATAATTAATAATCTTAAAATTAAAAGCAACATGCTCAATTAATATCTCTTCTTAGAGGTTGTACTTCCACCCATTAAGAGTAAAGTCATGATTAGATACATAAAGTACAAGCATGAGCTAATTGGCATGAAGGAGAAGAAGCTTCCTAACATTGGTTTGAATACCATTAAAAACCAATTGAGACTTTTAAAAGGGTAGACTAAAGACATGGATCCATGGCTTAACCATTAGAGGATATGGGAGAAGATGATTCTTCAAAATATTAATAATATTATAAATATTATTACACTGAAATTTAAGAAGGAGAAAACAAGTTGCAACTAAGAAATATAAAATTAGAGAAAGTTAATGCACTTCAAAGATCGTTAACCCTAAGTTAGAATATCAAAAGTATTGTTTTATTATAGCAAGTTTTAAGAAGAAAATCAATATTCTTAAAATAAGAACAAACTCTCTCGAGTTTTATAGTGAAATTGGATTCTTAACAAGACCTAAAACACCTTGGAATGATAGAATATGAAATTTGTGTTATACTAAGAAAGTTCAAGATACCGGGGCGACAGGTGCATGAGGGGTTATAATCGATCTGAGAGGAAATCAAAAATTGAGTTATGCATGGAGCTTGGGGAAAGCAACAAACAATCAGACATAAGAATATGCCCTTCTCAAGGGAATTCAATTAGCTAAAGGACTACAATTGCAACAATTACACATAGTGGGCGATTCCAAGAACACCATGAGAAGCCTGATCAAAGGGAAGCCTCAGAACTATAGACAGAGCAATATTATAAAAAAAAAATCATTTTGAAATCTCAAGTATTTCCAAAGTCTCAATCTTCCAAGTCAAAAGGGAGAATAATTGCTTGGTTGACTCACATGCCAACTCAACAATCACTTTGGCAAAAGGAATAATCGGAGTTAAAGGGAATTTGTCCCATCACCAAATTCCTTAATTAATGAAGCACTCTAATCACAAAGTGCATGCTCTACGGGTGTCAATTTGAAATTCCCGTGACATCACAAGACATAAGCTCTATATGGAATTTTCAATTCAAATTCGTGGCAATCAGACTACTCCCTTCTATGTGTATGCTCTGCTCGTGCAACGAAGGGCTCTATGATATGCCATCTCTCCATATTCAATGGTAGGGAATTTGGCTATGAAGGAGATGGGAATCAACTTCGAGTTCGTACTCCCTCCATGGTGGAATGCAATCATGTGGATGAATAGGCAATTTAATTCATGTGTGAGCACAAAATTCAGAGCCAGGACGACATGCACAACTCTGATCTAGTGGTACTAGCTCATTCCGTCATGCATCTGGATTTAGAAGGAGATGCAAGCAGTGGTGCCAATAAAAGGTCTAATGTGCTATCAAGAAATTGATCAAAGAGTGGGTGCAAAGTGAAGTATGAATTCTTTTTGCAGAGGTGGAGGTTGCATTCTCGGCGTATATCCTAGAACGTTGCAAGGTGGAGAGAAGGCGTTGGCTTTCAATCAACAAGGATGTTGGAGAAATTTCTATTTCAACACACTAGTTCAATGGGAGTAACACTAGTTCATTGGGAGTCAACTGACTAGTTCTATTTTTACCATCACTATTATGCATGCATGCATTCCTAAGGAAAGCTAACTGCTTGATTGTTTTTCTTAATTATGGAATGCTTTGCCTTATATACGAGTGTATTCCACTCATTCATTGTATCATATTTATCATGATCTATGTATCAATCATCAACTCATTGGAGTAGTGTGAATATATTTTCTCATTCTTCCATATTGAATCTCTCTTCCTTTTCTTGATAAACTTTGTTTGTGCATGCTTTAGCTAGATCTCCTGTGCAGGTTTTCATGAAGCACTGACAAGGGATTGTTGCCAGTCGAGGGTCTCTATCTCAGGGGACAAGTTTCAAGTGCAGAAGGGTGGAACTCGAGGATAATTGTGAGAAATCACCCACCAAGAGCCTCAAGTAGACCATAGAGCTTAGAGCAACAATAATGGTGAGAATGAACATAAATATGTAGGCACTAATATCCGCAGTGGAAGTCTTGGAACATGAAGTGAGGCAATTGTAAGTGGAATACCATTCTCTTTCATCCAGGGTTAACCAAATCCTATACATAATCATCCAGCAGAGAGAAGTAACAAGACAACAACACGATGAATTGGATGATATCCAAAGCCAGGTGGAGCAATTGCAGCTTCAGAGGGTGCCTTCTCCTCCAATGCTTATAGATTCTCCCTCCAACAACAACTTATTCATGAATTGATTTGAATCAACCAACACGAGAGGAAGATATGGAAACAAAAGACCTTAGTCAAACCAATCAGTGAGGTAGTTAATGTTTTGTAGAACAATATGCATAATAAGAGTCTTTTATTGTAGATATACTCATAATTTTTGGATTGTACTGAGATTTTGTAAAAATCAAGATGATATAGAGAAAGATAGAATAGTGGTAGATCTGTTATGGTGGATGTACCAGATGGATAAAATTGATGTATCTTTTGTACTACCTTGCGTGCTACGACCGCTCATTTTTTATTAATATATTATCTCAATTTTTGTTTAAAAAAGTGCAAGATACAAAACATTTCTCTTGGAGTGTCCTCCCCATAGAGACATTAGATCTCATTTCCAAAACATGTGTGGCACTATTGATCTTCATAATTGGTGAACTTGAGAAAAACAAAGAGAGAGAAAACGCCTTTTTCCAATCTTTTTTATTAGAAAAACAATATGTTAAAACAAATTAATTAATCTCATGTTGCTTAATTTAAGGTATGATTGAAAAAAAATGGTTTCAGTGGATGGTAATCATCATCATCTTTATCATATAACTCTTTGAATATGATTTATACATTGCTTGAATTTTGAATATGATTTATACATTGCTTGTACCAATCAAAAGTGTTCAGAGTTCTTGCTTGAATTTTGTCTGTGAGAATCAAGTTTTTAAATTTAATACTTATTTCTACTATATGCTTTAATCGTCTTGGGAGTATTTCCATTATTTGTTATTATCAAGTGAATAGTCATTTTTCCCTTTCATTTCTTACATCTAAAGTAAGAAGTTAAGAAGCAACCACTTTCATAAGTGTCTCCATGATTGCATGGTATATGCCCTTGGATTATTGTGTTTGAAGTGATGTCAACAAATGGATAAACTTGTGTAATCACGAAACGAATCACTCATGGAACCAATGATTAATTGGTTGATCCTACCGAGGATAAATGAGCTAAGAAACATTTTGCAATATAAACGAAGGAAGACTTGGGAGAACGAGAGGAACATGAAGTAAGTGATTCAGCATAAAACACCTCCAAAAAAGAGAAATGGTAATAATAATGGTGATTTTTTTTTATGACAATCTCAAGAAGGTGTGAGTTCGTTGGACCATTCAAATTCATCAATAATTTTTCGTTAATGTGAATCAAATGGGAATAGCTAGTGAGGTTGAACTTCCTTGAGATGCCTCAGCCTGTTGGTGTGAGGTTGTGTGGGTGAACTATTTCAAAACCCTAAACCCTTTTTTTTTTTAATTATCTTATAAGTAGTTCAAACAAAAAATTGTAGAGATTATGAAAGCGTGGGGACTTTCATGGGAGAATGTTGCAAGTAATTTGGGGGTATTCATATGTGAGACCATTAAAGGTTCTAGAGAAAGGAGACTATATTTTAAAAGTAATAAAAAAATTAATATTATTTTAAAACCAAAGTTCTATTAAATGGATGCTTAAATTAATGGGGTTTTGCTTGGTTGGTGAAGCAACAACATTGTCACTCCCCGCACAAAAGTTTGATTCTTTTAGTGACATGTTTGTCCCTCGTGCCATGGTGCATTTCATACTTGAAATATCAAATATAAAGCTTTTTTTCATTGAAAAAAAAAGGTTGTCCAAAAAAAAAAATGTACGAGCATACCAATTTGGTAGTATTTACTTGGTAACAACTTCTAGTAGAAATCAAGATGATATAGAATTACCATTATGCCTTTTTCAATCTCAATAACACAAACAAACATGTTTTCAACCAAGCCAATTGAATGACCTATTAATATTACCTTTCTAGAGTTTTATTAACATAAACAAGAATACTTCACCTTATTTCTAAAAAAATAAGATTTTGAGGATCTACAAAACCTCGTTTATTTGTGTTTGCATTGTGTAGAATGCCAAAAAATACATGTTTGTTCTCCAACCTAAAAAAAAAATGGATAAAGGTGTGATCCTCAAAACTCTAGTTTTCTTTATATCTCGATTGTTCATTACAGATGGTGATCTAATGATAAAGATTGAGATTTGGCTTTGTTACATTATGATAATCTCACGAAACATGTATGAAAGGTTTAATTTAACCCATTTTTCTTCCTCTTTCTCAGTGAGTAATTTAACAAGTGGACAAACTCACTCCCTTTCCAATGGAATATTTCCACCAAACACAACAAGAGTTTTGTTAAAAGTCATAGTTCCACTTGATTGATGGGAACTTTGACCATGAAACTTTGCCTCCAAGGGTTTTGCAACATTTTTTTCCAAGAAAAAGTTGTAACGTTTATTCAAAGCAAGAATGGAAATTAAATTCCTTAGGTGTTGTTGCACTGCTAAATTTTAAAAGAAGCGTGGTTTCTAAATATGATCTAGAACCTTATTCTCTATATTAAAGAAAAATACGATGACTTCCGATGTTTCTTGTTGTGAGGCGTACTATCTAGGATAATATTACATCAAGTATGGAAAACATAGTAGCAAATTGCTTCATCGTATTTGGATACTATCTTCCAAACGGAAGCTTATAAAAACAAAAATACATTATATCTAAGGAAAAAATTAAACAAATGAATAAAAAAATTATGAAAAACAATAGCTCGGGAACTATCCAAAAAAGAGGAAATAACACCAACTCTTCTTTCTACCACATCCCAAAAGCCTCAACAATTTGTTGACCTTCTTTTGATTGAAATTCTTCATTTAACTCTCTAAAGATGTGGGAAAAGGAAATAAAAGAAAAATAATCCAATAGCATCCTCAGTTGATCACCCAATGCCCTAAGATGAATGTCGTGAAGTTGTCTACAAACTTTCATCAAGTTGACCACCAGAGACAAATCACCAAAAATCTAAACTTGAAAACTATGTTTGTGTTTGGCTAGAGTTAGTAATAGCTTCAAAGACATCAACTATGCATAATTGTTGGAACCAAAACCAAGACCATCCATAAATGTGACATAATGGGGGTCTAATATGTACAAAATACCTCCAATATTGCTAAATGCAAGGGATCCTTGACTCACTCCATCGTAAAAGCCCTAAGATTGTGTCTTGTTAATTGACAACTCCTCTAGAACATGTGGAGCTCTTTGTCTTAATGGAACTCTGGTATTTGATGTCATTGATTGGACTCAAGAGAGAATATGAAAGGCGTGTATGAGATTATATTCAAAAATTTGAGCATTTCTAGCAAGCTAAATTCCCCATATGACAATGCATGGTAACGTCCCTAGCTCTTCTAGTTATTTTTTGAAAAAACATTATTTAGGACATGCTTCCATATACTCTTATTTCCAAACAATCGGAATGCCCACCAAATTCTCTACCTCCTTCCACAGATGATTAGCATAAGGACAATTAGCATAAGGACAATAAATAAACAATGAGAAGTGTTTTCGTCTTCTTCTTTACAAAGTATGTAGATACCTAGATGACATATTTTAAGACGACTCAGATCATCAAAATTTGGAAAAAAAAATGAGCATATTAGGGTAGAACTTCACCTCGACATACTCAAATGAAGTCATCTTAAAGGTTAAGTATGTCAATAATTTCTATCCAATATCAACCATAGTTTTTATAGTTTCTATCCAATATCAATAATTGTTATCTATTATTATTTTTGCAATGTATGTTTACAATCGAACTGTAATGCCCCCAGATACAGTTGATCATGTAAATATATATTTTTGTTATTTATTTTTCAAGTGTTTTAATCCACGTGGGCTAAGATGGAAAAAACCATGATGTAAATATATTGTAAATATTCCTAATATGGAGCCTAAGGCCAAGGCTCAACTAGAGAATAATAAGTCTCAAGCTTAGTGGTGTGTTTTTAAGTTGTTTTTCCAATTTGACATATTAATCCAACAAGTTAAGTTATTATATTGCAAAATAATACACACACACGCGCGTGCACACATAGCACAAGGATGCTATGAACCAACAAGATGGGAAGATAGGAGTGGAAAAATCAGACAATCTTTCATGTCAAAAGTATGTAGAATTTTCTCTCCATCGTTGTTGAATTATCAGAGCACTCATAATATTCCTCCATTTGTCTTCAAGTGGACATATATTACAAAAAGAATCCACGACTATTCTCTCCACGGTTGTTGAAAAGTGAAGAACTCTTAATTTTCCTCCATTTGTCTTCAAATGGGCATATGCAACAAAAGAATCCATGGCATATTTTAATTAAATTTTGTGGAACACTTCAAATATTCATTTATTTATATTTAAGTGTGGATGATACCTTTTTATTGTTAGATATTATTCCTTCATCTCTTGAAGTTTTCCCAACTTGAATAGTTCTCCATCCTTACCATATTTCCCTATAAAGAGAGAATTTCTTTATTGATTTCAACATCAAAGTTCCTTAGATATGCTTATGTTTCCCTTGGGCTACATGCTTGTTTTCATATTTATCCTTGTGTTGGATTTATGCCCATGTACCTTGTGTTATTTTGTCGAATATCATAGAGTGTCAAATTGCCATAAGTAACCTCTAGTCTAGCCGTGTTGACTTGTCAAAGAACCCAACTCATCAAAATTGTCAATGGTTTTCCTTGGCTATTATGATTCTAAGGAATTGAACCACTATCCAATAGTCTTTATAGCCCTTATATTGTGTCATGTAACTTTCATGATTAGTCCATTTGGTAAATGAAGGAATTGTGTTAGTTATAGAAGCAAAAGGCATTGCCAACCCTAAGATCGAGAGAGGCTAAGAGGAAGGTGGTGAATTAGAGGAATAAGTGTTGGCATAGGCATCAAAGGATCGATAGTGGATGTATAGTTGTTCCATATAGCCTCTATAGTGTTGTAGTAGGTTGAGGCTAAGTTGGAGATTTGGTGGCAATCCTTACCCTTGTTGTTTCATAGCCCGACTTAGGAGTCGTATCTTTAGTAGATACCTACAGTTGAGTGGTGAATAGCTCCTATAAAATTAGTTTCCATGTGCACTACTCTTTGTAAAAATAAGTAGCTTTATCTTCTTCTACGTGATGTATAAATAGCCTATTGTAAATTTGTATGAATTGTTGGAACTCTGTATTTTTAGACAACAAAGAATCTTCTCAAAGTAAATGTAAATAAATGTTGCATGTTGTTGTATAAACTATGTTCAAGACTGTAGGAAACCCCCAAAAGAGTTGTAGTTCGAGCTTTGGCTATAGATGAATGCATTACATTCAATTTATTGGATTACCCACATAGGGTATCTTGGCTAAAAATAGCTAACAAGTCATTGTTGTCCTTATCGATACTTGTTATCCCAAATGAATTTGTTTCTCCCTTACTATAAATAAGGATAATTTTGAAGCGAAAGATGATGTTATCCCAACATGTTTTCTTTATTTCTTCTATCAATCCTTCAATGGATTGAGTAGGAAATTACAATCTCCCAAAATATTTTCATCTTATTCAGTATCCATCTTCTTCATGGATCTAGGGATAAAATCTATAGACAAACAACTAAGAAGTGGTGATAGAAAAGTTTACTTCAGATTTGTAATTCAAACTATACCCCAATTCTCATATGTAGGATATTGGTATGTTATATAATGGTATAAGAGCCCAACTTAAACACTAAGGATTTTTGAGTAACAACAAACCCAAGATTTAGAAAACTTGATATCACAAAATGTTGCTTTTGAGTAACAAAACTAGAGTTCAGTAAACTAGAGAAACATTTCTCTATTTAATCTTCTTGCTTAGTTGACTAAAAAAGCATTTGGTTTTGTTTTACAAGGGATTTGTCATTATGGATGACTCCCAAAATGCCTACAATGTTTAAGATACAAAAATCACTAGAGAAACTATGAATGTTGAGAATGCTAAAACACAACTTGATGGGCTTGAAAACAAAGAGTGGTCTTTGAATCTAGTTGAAATTACAAGGAGCTTGAAGTCAGACAATGAGAGGTTGATCGAAGCATATGAGCAACAAATTCATCTTAATGCACAATTTCTTCAAAGTCTAAAAGAAATACAAAAGCCAATAAAGAAAATCTTATGCAAACTAATGGGAGTAAAGGTAGTTCAAGGGAGGATTCTCTTCTCGTGAATCTTATTCACTTGGTAGTCCTCAATAATCTATAGGTAGCTATAGAAGAAAGATGCACCATATAGACAATTTGAATGAAGAGTTTTAAGAACAAAAACCACCTACCTTTGATCATTGAAATACAATTTGGACAAGAAAAGTTGAGGCATGGTTCTTGGGTATGAGACAATACATGAGGCTAGATTTTCCATCTATAATCTAATATGAAATGCATCTTTGTGGTAGGAGAAATATAGTAAAGTGAAGAAACACAATGAAAGGATAATTGAGCAGAAGCAATTAAAGAGGTATTTTAAGTAGAAATATATTGATGAGAATTTTTACTAAATAAAATTCCATGAAATTCAAGACCTCGAGTAAGGATAGGTGTCCATTGATGAAAAGGAGAGAAAGTTCATAAAACTATAGAAGTATGTCAAGTTTGTCAAAGATGAGAAGTTGAAGATAAGAAATATTTTACTACCATAAACTCTAAATATAACATCAAGGTTGAAATGAGATCACCTCATAACCTGGAGGTAATATTATGAAGGCTATATGTGTTGAAGCCCAACAAAAGGAGAATCAAGAACTTCATAAGCCTTGAATGACAAAGGGATATATTTGATAAAGCAAAGAAAGGATTCAAGCCACCTATCTTCAAATATAATTCAAATTATTTTTCAGCCAAATCAACCATCTCCAAGTGTGATAGGGCTAGTGGGAACCATAAAAATAGGATCAAGCGCTCCACTTACATGTTGGGGCTATGAAGGAGAGCATGTGTTCAAGAATTTCCCAAATAATGAAAAGGTTCTCCATAATATTCAAAATTCATGTTTGCTTGGAAGATTTCCAAGTTAATAATAATTATGTTTTGATTGAAGTTGAAGGTAAGATCATGACTCAAGTTGTTCAATTATAATAGGTCTTAGATCTACCTATAGATGTGTTACCACAAAATTGCAAAAATTGTTCTCTAGACCCAAGTAAACATAACAAACCTAGTTAGTACAACTAGCCACTGAAACCAAGAAGACAATGAGAGTGATAATAATAAGATGTGTTAGGATATTTAGACACTTGGGAGTTAGTTAAGATCAACTTGGTATGATGTGTCTCTACATAAAGTGTGTTTCCTTATAATAAATTAGTATGCATTTGTAATTATGTAATCTGGCAGTCATAATATGTTCTAGACATAAAGTGATTTGACAGTTCAGATTCTCCTCGATACTAGCGGTTATATTGATCTATGGCTTAAAACACGATTGGTCTAATAACTTTGTTTAAAGAGCATGGAGGGTCATTTGTTCATGATCGATTGTGAGAAACTCTTATGTTAAAAAAATTCATGTTGCATTAATATATTACCTTGAGTGTTTGCATTGGTTAGGGCCAATGATTGTTACCTTCTTGGAGAGTTTTAACCATGTTATACATTAATGTACTAATCTTTGATCTATTTGTGTGAGGGTTGCTTAAGGTGTTTGACCTGTGTTGACATACTATGTTTTGTCGAACATGGTATCGGAGCCCATATGAAGACCCACTCCTATTGTTGTTCCACATCTTGAGCCCATGTCATTACATGCATCAAAATATTTGTAGGTTATGCTATTTTTGTGCATTTATGGACCAAAAAAGTTGTTCCATTGTGTTTGAAGCGTTGCTTTCAGTTGGAAACACTTTTCATTTCACCCAAAAAGGTTTGTGTTTTCCCAAGATGTAGCCATTAATGTGTTAATATTTTAGTGATTTTGTTTATATCCCTAGTTTGCTACCCTTTTTGGTCTACATATGTCCATTGCCATGCGCCTTGTGCAATCTCAACAAACCAGAAACATAGTGGAGTTTTTTATTTTATTTTTTTATGTATGCCATTTTCTCTGTGCTTTGTGCAATCTCAACAAATTAGAAACAAAGAGAAAACTTTCATTTTCAAGGTAGGCTAATTGGAATCTAACCCCGATATTGTTAAGTTTCAGATTTTTTTTTTTTTTCAAAATTTTGTTTGTTTTTGTGTGTGATTATGTTGAAGTTTTTTACAGGCAAAAACAAGGGTTTTAGGGTTAAACATGCGTTTTGAGGAAAATAGTGTTTTTTTTTAAGAAAAATGAAGAAAGAAAAAAAGCTCCCTCCTCCTTCATAACATTAGTTATATATTTAGCATTAGTTCACTTGGTTGAAAGTTACTTTATTAAACAAGGCTACTTAGTAGCATATACCCACGGATACGTTATTTTGACTTGTCAAAATGAAAAATTATTAAATTAAAAAAAAGTTATTCTCATACCTCATATACTTATAAATAAATGAAAAATGAAATTTACTTTATTAAACAAGGCTACTTAGTAGCATATACCCACAGACACGTTATTTTGACTTGTCAAAATGAAGAATTGTTAAATTGAAGAAAATTTACTCTCGTATCTCATATACTCATAAATCAATGAAAAATAAAATTTACATTTTACAAGTAACATAATTTTAATTGATGATTTTAATTAAAAAAAATTAAGTTCAATTATTTGGATATAAACCTACAAAGCAACACTCAGACGTCAAATTGAAAAATTGCTAAATTGAAATTGAAGAATTGTTAAATTGAAAAAACATAATTCTCATATCCCATATACTCATTAATCAAAAAAAAATGAAATTTAGATTTTACAAGTACCATAATTTTAATTAAAAAATTTAGGTTGAGTTATTTTGATATAAACCTACAACTTTTGTGACTCTTTTTTTCATTGAAGTCATTTTATTTTCTTCAGTTTGCCACTGAAACCATGTCAAAGTGGGGTCACAAAATATCTATTAATATTATTTATATCAAAATTTATTAAAGCCATTTTGTTTTTTTCAATTTGCCACCTAAACCATGTTAAAATTGGTGCTTAAAAATAACTATTAATATTATTATTTTTTATATAAAAACTCGTTAGGAATAAGAAATATAATGTCATTGTTCAAACATATTTCAAAAATTTTTGCACGTGTATTGAAAGTATCACACAACTAATATTAAAAACAAAACCAATTATTCGTACTTCAATATGGAAATGCTTAATTCATTTGTGAGATTTCATAATTGAATAGATCAAGATTCAAGGTTCTTATGATATATATAAAACCAAGCTCATATTAATTTAGAATGAGTTTGTTATGTGAAAGATATGTATATTATATTGTTTTAAATTAATAGATCATATATTTTGTTAAATGGGTCCAACTAAGTGTGTCCTTCTTTCCTTATGGTTGGGCTCCATTTTCACCGCCACTACATATTGGCTCATTTTTTACCCAAAGACACAAATTCGCAAACACAACAAAAGTATCATATCCTCAAAACAATGGAAATTAACACGGCATCGTGTGAAAAATATTTGTAAAAACAAACTTTAGATTATAACCTAATAACTATATTGGTTGAAAATTTAATCCCATGCTTATCACGTATCTTCAAAATAATTTTGAGTAGGTATCATTATCCACTCATGCTTATGCTTAAAAATATTTCAGCACATAAACCTAGTTTAAATTTATTACAATTTATTCATAAAATACAATTAAATTTAGTAACCTTGTGATTAGATGGTTTTAATATTAAAAAAACAAAAATGATAAATTGGTTTGAACATTAAAAAAGCATAAATTATTAAGACCTTCCTTTCAAAAAAAATCACATAGTCTACATCATAAATCTCAAAGAGATCTAAAATAGTGTAGAGGCATTAAATGGTAAAATAAAGTTAAAATCAAATGTATTTAAGTCTTAGATGTCATTTTTTTTTTTTTTAATGTGGTCGAATCTGTTGGCATCAGGATTAACCTGTGGCTTGAGAAACCGCAACTCAGGGGCATCTAAGCCGTCAAAATCAACTGGGGATCGCACCCGGCCTGAGCCACACCAACCCTTAACATGGTTGGATTTTTTGTCCCCGCATGTTTCAAATCGGTGACTTTTCAACATGGAGTGGCTTAACAACACACTCTGTCACCGACTGTCCTACACCTCGGGGACTGTTGAGCTATAAATAATTTAAATATAAATATATATACAATATCTTAAATCATCCACATTATTACAATAGTTATAGCCGGACACATTTTATATATATATATATATTCAACTCAGGAATTTGATTTAATGTTTCATAAATAAAAGTATTATATAAATTGTTATTAAAAATATAAATTAATATTTGAAACTCGTTCGCATTAAAAAAAAAATCATTTCCAAAAATGTCACCTCCACCCTACAACAAGACTCCAAATCAATCAACAAAAATGTGTAATGCCAAACTATGGAAACCAGACAATAAAATTTTTGTCAACTAACAAACTAATAAGCCATCAAAAATGTGTAATGCCAAACTATGGAAACCAGACAAAAATTTTTTTGTCAACTAACAAACTAATAAGCCATCAACAAAGATTCCATTGAAGGTATAGTATTTGACATTCTTGTTTCTAACTTTAGCATAATACTTGACATTCATGTTTCTAACTTTAGCATAATACTTGACATTCATGTTTCTAGCTTTATCATAACACTTTGACATAGAGTCATTTTTCTATAAAACTAGTAATATATTAACTTTGAACTAGAGTTTGAGTGTTGACATATGATCACGTCTATTTAAACCAAATCAACTTGCAGTTGTCAATGGTTTTTTTTGGGACATAATATGTTTGAAAAGAGGCTTCAATCCACTACATTAAGAAATAAGATGAACACGGCCTAACGTTGCAAGATGGGAAAGAAGAACTCACAGTATTTTCAAGGAAGAGAAATCGCCAATTTGATCAAGAATTTGGCCAAAGAGACCATTTCCTTTGAGGTCACTGCATACACCACAACACAATGAATCAACTAAAAAAGCCATAAGACTATTAAGCCCTGGCCAATATAACCTACATTGTAATAGTCAGTTTAAATGAAAACCCCAACATCCTAAAAACAATATACATTAAACCTCTAGATTCACATACATCGATTTTAGACTTTTCAGATAGCCAATGAATGGAGAAATTTCTCCTTCGAGGTTTAGATGAGAAAAGTTCCTACATGACACAAAGTCAAGCAATTACAAACATATGAAGCAAAGCTCGAATCAAAACTAAAAAAAAATTGGGATAGAAATAAAAAAGACTAAGTTTCCAGTACTAACATTCTTGATTTCCAATAGTATAGCATTATGCATTGGCCTCATCTGACATCGAAGGTGAAAATGTCACACATTACACCCCTCCAGGAGCAGTAGTTGTTTGATCTATCACCAATCCACTTGTATAACACATCGAAGGTGACATTGTCGCACGTTACAACCCTTCAAGGGAAGTGGTCGTTTGATGTGGCATCAATCAATATCACAAAATGACCTTTTAATTTCCAGTAAAGCCACTCCTCTAGATATTAGGTAAAAGGCTTGTAAATAAATCTGGAATAATCTAAGCTGCTTAACTACATTACTCAAAATACAAACTCACTGCAAAATACAAATATATTGAGTTCCCATGACAACACAACAACCGGTAATGTCATTTCCTCGATGGATTTTTCAGTATAAGAACCCAAACATTAATTTAAAAAAGTAAAGGATCACTAATGGGTTCACTTACCATCATCATATGTTCGGATTAGAATGGTTTTTGTTGCGCGAGAATTTGTAATCTTGAAGCACAAAACCACTGTGGGCACTATTGCCATTGGAACAATGGAACACTAGATTCCTCTAGCTTTTTCCATTGACTTTTCATCGATCCATCATCAAATGCATGTCCATGAGCATCTTGCACTTGGAGATGAGGCCTTTTCTCATCATGAAGAAGGCAATTTGTAAAACGTTCCAAAGATGATTTGATGAAACGTGATTTACACCAGAATGGACATTCTCTATTTTTAACAATTTCTAATCAAACCTCACAAGATATAATAATCACACAAACAAACACAAAATCAGTCTAATTGAATTTCAATCATAGACCACACTATCAAACATTCAGATCCTCGAAATACGAAAGCTAAGGTGGGCTTCAACAATACAAAGGCTTCCAATGTCTGCAAGTTGTGAAACCTCGCACACAAGGCAAGTTGATGAGAGGGTTTGGGATGCCTCTAGTTTATATTTAATAGTAAGGAATGAAAACAATACTTAGTAATGGGAAAATTGCAATGAATTCATGAGCCATATTGGTTGGTGTGTTGCTAGTGCAATACCCAGAAAGCAAGTAACCCACTCCAAATATAAAAAAATCGAAAATGATGTGCATACGATAATGGAGGCTATAACTATTTGATCACAATGAGCGTTTGGAATAATGAAACATGTATGGACGTCTCATCCTCGTAAAATGAAAATCTATTTAAAAATGGCAGAGTAAGAGTTGTCCCTAAAGTCCTATACCTTCAGGAAACGCGTGTTAAAAGACGTCATCTCTACTTTACAAGCACATGAATCTTCGTGGAATGTATGCCATTAAATTTCTTACGCTTAAAAAACTATGAGAGGTCCATCAAACATCCATTCCCTTTCAAACATAGCCAAAGCTAAGGTAATGGAACCTGTGATTATAATAATAATTTCATTAGGCGTTGTGAGGTGCGGCCTTGGAGTACAGTTTGTCGAGAAGATTAAGTGCAAGAAAAGCCCACATCGTCAAGTAATTTGTTGTCACTCATACCATTTCACCGCAAGAACCAACACAGAGTGTGAACATGTGTCGATAGACACTAATATTGGTTGTGCTTCCCTGTACGCCCTAACTGTTAGAATATGAATGGATTTGTTCGTTTTACCATTGACAATATCACTATTGTCACCCAATCATAGGCCGAAGCCACCCTCCGAGCACCTTGACCTTGACAGAGAGAAGAATCCTAGTAGCAATCCAATAGCCAAGCAAGACTAGTGCACCAAGCAAGAAGTAACCAAAGTTGATCAGAGAGTCCAACCCAAAACTCGCACAACACCTTCTCCAGGACTTGTGCACAAGACTGCCAAACTGTAGTGCGCACAAGTGACTTTCTGCGATTCTGAGAAGTGTGTCAAATGAGAGACTGATGCCCTGTATTTATAGTAATCCTGCCAGAATTGCCCAGGCCGGCTTCTCATTCTAGGTACTAATTAATTCATATTAATTATCTCTCTTCAACTGACATCTCTTCTAGGGTTACATTCATTTCTTTTCTTTCTTCTGGAACATTTTAATCTTGTTAAAGGTTTACACGTGGAGGTAAATACCTCCCGCAGCTACCATAATATCAACACTCCCTTCTAGCTAGGGAGGTATTACATGTAATGGTCTTGAGCACAAACATACCATTCACCCGGTAGCATCAACATAGTTGTATGGACTATCTCATGACTAGATCATGAGCACCATCAATGTCATCAACTGCATCATCTCTCAAAACCATACTCCATCTGAGTAATCAAACATGATGTTGGATAAGTCACTCACTCCATAGAGTGACACAAGAACCATTCTTCTAATCTGGACATATGTCCTAGAAGAATAAATGTCCTGGACCATTTTTCGTCTGGGAAATCTCTGTCCATTGATCATCCATCTAGTTGATAATCATTTCCAACACTGTTGATAGTCTTCAAGGCAATCAAAACAATATCATTCAATAGAACACAACTGTGTTTATCCATAGTAGTACATAGCTACAATCCAGTGGTACACTACCACACCAAGTAGCACAAAGATACTTGATCAATGACATATAATCACAATCAATGGAACACATCCACCACAGTAGCATACATCTACTGCCCAGAGACATACAGTCTCCATAATAATCATCTGATATCAACCTGCATAGAAAAACATTGTTATGATATAAATTGAATCATCTGGGCCATTCTTCCACTTACATCTGTGAGATCTGGAAGAGCATCTACCCTCAGAAAGTCAAACATCAATGATGAGCTATCTGGACTATTCTTCTCAAGCAAGGAAGAATGTTTGTCCTAATTTCTGAGCCTGGACCATTCCCTACCCTGGGCCATTCCTCCTACACTAAACAAAGCGTAACCTGGAGAGAATGATTCTGCCCTATGGAATTTTTGTCCCTGATTGATGAAACTGGACCATTCCCCACCCTACGCCATTCCTCCGGCACTAAACAAAGTTTAACCTGGAGAGAATGAATCCCCCCTAAGGAATGATTGTCCGTACCATTTCCAAAGGAAATGACTATCCTGCACCAACCTCCAAAACAGACCATTCCCCATGTTAACCACAATGGGAAATCATTGTCCGACGAGGCGAGCCAGTCTTCTTGAGTAACCCTCAAGAAGAGAGACTGCCCTAGACCATTCCCCATGTTAACCACAATGGGAAATCATTGTCTATGGTACATCAACAATCCATCGAACCATTTTCATCACAAAAATGACCGTTCGATTTGGACCATTTTCCGAACTGGAAAATGTCTGTCCGTAAGAAATCTCAAACCACTTTCCGAACTCGAAAGGATTTGCTCATCCTAGACCATTTTTCGAACTGAAGAATGACTGTCCATAAATCAATACACATCAGTGCTCCCTCCTAACCTAGGAGTCATCTCTTCCTTTTTCAATAGGGAATTCGTCTCCACGAGCTCGAGCTTGAGTACACAAACTCTTCTATATTGGACAGAGGCTTTACAAAAATGTTTGCTTATCTGCTCATCTGTGGAGATATATATTTGAGAACCACTTTCTCCTTTCTGGACTTCATCACAGAGAGTGTAATGCTTGATCTCAATGTACTTCGGTCTGTCTGGAACACTGGTATTCTTTGAAGGCTTCATATAGCTCTGATCAATCATTGTTGGATTCCTCTTTGTTTCTTGCTATCTCACAACATCGTGGCAAGGGTCAAACTGGAACATATCCAAGTGATACTTCTTTGGCCATCATGAGTGTTTTTCATGGATTAGCGATCCAAGCTTCTAAGTAACCATTCTGTTATAGTATCTCTGTTATAGAGATTCTTCACCACGCTTCTGTTGTGCATTGGAGATTCTCCACCAAGTTGCCTTCTTCCATCTGCATACAAGGGCATCTTTCTGGTATACCTCTAAGCCTTGAGGTTGTTCTTCATATGCTCTTTGTTCAATTGCTCTGGAGAACGGTCTTTGTCTTTATCTGATGTAAAACTCCAACCCATGGATATTGCGGATGATATAATGACTCATGTAGAGGTATGTCTGGTAGTCTTCTCCCTCCATCTGGGAGAATCTCTAGTTCTGGATGTTGCAATGCTTGCATATATACACTATTCTTCATCACAACTTTTAGTTCCTCTACTTGATTTCTTTTAGTGAGTTCATATTAGGCTGGTATTCTTGTGATTCTTAATACAGTGACTGGTTGTTTTGGCTTCTTTTTATTTCTTGGAATCTTCATGTTCTTCCTAATGTTTTTCTTTATCTCTTGGGTCCATGGAGTTTCTTATAGATTCCATGTCCTAAAGATTCCACTTCTTCCTTTCATCATAGGGTCACAGATGTGAATGGACAATCAAGAATAATTTAAGGCTTCTCTTCGAAGAAGACTTCTTCTAAGGTCAAACTGAACACATACTACCTTTCATGGCTGCTACCATGGATATATACTTCATCATCTTCAATGGATCATAGGATTAGCTCCCTCCTAATCCTTGTTTCATGTATCAGTGCATTTTTTCTTTTGGAAATATATAATCGGCTCCCTTCATCTAACAAAGTCCATGCTTCTGTCTGCATCCTTATTGTCTTTTGCAAAGCGTCATAAGTCTTTCTTCTTGATTGCTGACTTCTTTCTGTCTTTGCTTCTTCTAAGTCTCTTCAGAATTGATTTTGATTTTAGCTTATCTTATAATAGCTTCCACATGATTTGTTTGATGTATTTCATCCTTTCATGTGTATTAACTGACTTGTATAATGATAGAAATCCTTATCTTTGTTGTTCTTCCATAGGTATATTTCTTCTTGGAACATATTATCTTCTAAGAGATAGATATACAACATATGTACAGAGACTTATGCAAACAAGATATGTACAAGAAATATCGTTACCTTTTCTTAGAAGAAGAAATATGTCTCATCCTGCTTGGTCTTCTTAGTAGGTTCCTATTCTTCGACAACTGATGCTTCGTGTGTCCCCTTCCTTTTCTTTAGCTCAGGACAATGATGCTTGTAGTGACCATACTTTTGAAAGTTGAAGCATTGTATTTCTTGATTTGGCTTCCTCCTTGAACCAAACTTCCTTTTGTTCCTGAAATTCTTGAATCTTATTGTGAAGGCTTGATCATCGTACTTCTTTTGGGGTTTCTCTTTTGCACCAATCTTGAATTCTTCTTGAGCACAACAAGTCCAAAATTCTTCAAATGTAGGATACTCCTTCCTTGTGTTCATGCTTGCAGCAATTGCATCCCATGTCTTGGGAAGACCATTGAGTACTATGTTTACCAATTCCTTCTCTGAAATGATCTCTTCAATGGCTTGTAGTTGATATCTTAACTGAGATATTCTCACAAAGTATGATGTTATGCTGTCATCATCATTCATCTTCATGTCACAGAGCTCATTCTTCAGACTCATTATCTCTCCAATGTTTTTGGTTGAGAAGAGGTTTGTTAGGGCATCATACATCTTCTTTGATGAGTCAATATGGGAGATGTAGCGTATCAAGTGGTCTTTTATAGAATCCATTATGATACTCATGGCATTGATATCACCGTCTTTGAACTTCTCCATAACTGCAACGTTCTGTGGTTCCTTCTCTTTTCCTTCTTCAGATTCTAGTTCCACGATCTTTCCGTTCACGATATCCAACACTTTATTCTTGGCAAGGATGAGGTCAATCCTTGTTTTCCATGCTCTGAAGTTAGAAGCTCCATCTAACTTGTTTTCTGACTTCATAGAGTAATTTGTGGCTTCTTTGACTTGGTCAACCCTAGATTTGACCAAAAACTCAAACTTGACGTCTTGGCTTGCTGAGAGTACCAAGAGATGCGCTAGGCTAGGGTGCACTGATCTATCCAGAAATTAGGTCAATCCCTTCACTTAAGTTCCCTCAACGAGAGGAGCAAGGTTTCTGCAACTGCACCTGCTAGTAACCCTAGCGGCAATGCTTTGGTGACTGCTCCTGCTAGAAACCCTAGCGACAGTTCTTCAACGAGCTTAATATTTGTATGGCTATGTTTCCTTCCAGCGGTTAGACTGAACGAAGGAGGTGTGGGCCCATAACCTGTTAGAACATGAATGGATGTGCTCATTTTACCATTGACAATATCACTATTGTCACCCAACCATAGGCCGAAGCCACCCTCTGAGCACCTTGACCTTGACAGAGAGAAGAATCCTGGTAGCAATCTAATAGCCAAGCAAGGCTAATACACCAAGCAAGAAGTAACCAAAGCTGATAAGAGAGTCCAACCCAAAACTGGCACAACACCTTCTCCAGGGCTTGTGCACAAGACTGTCAGACTTCAGTGCGCACAAGTGACTTTCTGCGATTCTGAGAAGTGTGTCAAATGAGAGACTGGCGCCCTGTATTTATAGTAATCCTGACAGACTTGCTTGGGCCGACTTCTCATTTTGGGTACTAATTAATTCACATTAATTATCTCTCCTTAGCCGACATCTCCTCTAGGGTTACATTCATTTCTTTTCTTTCTTCCAGAACATTATAATCTTGTCAAAGTTTTACACGTGGAGGTAAATACCTCTCACAGCTACCATAATATTAACACTAACTACCAGCTGGGAAACTGCAATGCTGAGAAGTCACTTTCATGGTCATTATTGGGATCCGAGCATATTTTTGGAATCATGCTTATTTAATGTATCATAGGTGAGTTAGATTCACATTAAAACAATTTCTCCATCCCCAAGAATGTCGTCGTTGGCTTTATAATAACACATTCAAAAAATTAACGAATGGTATACCAGATAAATAAATTTAAATATTTTTTAAAAATAATAAAATTCAATGTATAAGGTTAAACTATGGGAAAGTTCGTAAAATTTTTTGGTCAATAGAAACCAATAGACAGTCAACGCAAAACTCATTACAATATACCATGCCTATCGGCAAGTTATAATAAGAGTTCTTTAGTTCAAATCTTTATTTTTATTAAGTTACTTTTTGGAAAAGGCAAATCACTATAATGTTAGTTTTTAAGTTATTTTTTGCATGCATTAAGGTATCAAAACTCATTAAGATTGTCCATCTGATGTTTGTCGATGATGTTCTTCTAATGTCTAAAGTTGATCCTAAGGAATGGCTAATTATCCTAGAGGTGCTCCAGCGATTTTGCTCGGATTCTGGTTTATCCATCAACCTTTCTAAATCCTCAGTCCACTACTGGGGTCTTTCAGATACCGAGCTCCTTAATCTCAAAGATTCCATCCCTCTCACTTTCAAAAATCTGAGTGAAGGCTTCACTTATTTGGGTTTCCAGATGAAACTAGGAGCTATATCCCCCGGTGACTGGCGTTGGCTGGTGGCTACTTTTGAAAGAAAAATCGGCTTTTGGTGCAACAAATGGTTGTCATTGGGTGGACGGATAATCCTGGTTAAATCTGTTCTTGAAAGCCTGGCAGTTTACTGGATGATGCTGGAGCGGGTCCCTTCAAAGATTATTACTTCTCTGCGTAGATTAGCGTTTAATTTCCCGTGGGGAGGACAAGATGACAAAAATCGTATCCATCTTTGTAGCTGGCAGTCCCTGTATAAACCAAGGAGGGCAGGGGGATGGGGCCTCAAAAATCTATCCACTTTCAATGTGGCCCTCCTGGCCAACACTTTTTGGAGAGTTGTCTCACATGACAATATTTGGCATAAAATCATCTTTGATAAGTATCTGGACTCCAAGCCGCTCATCCGCTGGCTCCGCAAGCCATCTTTCCAGCTGAAGAGGGCCTCACCTTTCTGGAAAGGCCTGGTGGCTTCTTCTCCAGTTATTCTCCACTGGCTCCGATGGAGGCCTGGCGAGGGCAAGGATATTCTTATTGGCAGGGATTTGATTCTTGGGCTGGGGGACCGATCTATTCTCTCGCCCTCGATGAGACTCCACCTCCAGGCAATTAACATCTCAGCGCTCGCTCAGGTCAGAATTTTGACAGGTGCGTCCCCTCTGTCGGATGGTTGGATGACAAACAGTGATCTCTCACTTAGCGAACCGCTTGCCTCAGAGTGGATTCGATACACAACAGCTCTAAAAAGTGTCGGAATTTCCCTGACTGCCGAGCCGGATGTTTTGTTGTAGGCCGACGGTGATGCTTTGGGTACTATAACTGTGAAAAATCTTTATGCCGCTTTACAGCATCAGCTTACCTCTGATTCAGATCTGTCGTGGATCCAACAACTTTGGAATTGGAAATCGCCCCTCAAACTAAAATTATTTTCCTGGCTTGTTGGTAAAGATAAGATTCTTACCTGGGAAGCGCTACAAAGGAGAGGTTGGGAGGGGCCGGGGATCTGCTCACTATGCAAAAATGCTCCCGAGGACCTGCATCACCTCTTGATGCACTATTCGTTTTCTAAAGAGGTCTGGTACCGTTCATTAAAGCATTTTTCTATTCCTATTGCCTGGTGCGGCTCCTCTATCTCAGAATGCTTCTCCCTTTGGTCCTCTCATAAATCGGTCCCGCCTAGTCTGGCGGTTCTTATCAGCTGGCAAATCTGGTTAGAGAGAAATAGAGTTATCTTCGAGGATGGCCAACCTTCTTTGTCGACGGTGTTCCATAAGATTCTGGTCTCTTTCAACTGGCAACCGACCACAATCCGATGCATCCCACATCGAGATATTGATTTTGATTTGGCCGAGGGACACACCATTGATTTTTTCGACGGTGTTGCTCAGTCAAGTGGCTCTTGTTGCGGGGCTGGAGGCACCTTCAAAACACATCCGTCTAGAATCACAAATTGGTTCATCAACTGTGGAGTCGGTACAAATACAAAAGCAGAGCTCATGGGTTCATGGGCCACGCTCACTCTCGCTGCCTTTTGGTCTATCGACGACTTACATGTCCAGGGAGACTCGAGAGTTATTATTGACTGGATTTCTAATAAGTGCAAGCTCAACTCCATCCATTTAGAAGGCTGGATGCAAAAAACGAGAGATCTTTCTTTGCGCTTCTCCGACATCAACTACCTCCACGTTCCCCGCTCTCACAATAGGGCAGTTGATGCTCTCTCAAAGAGGGCCCTAACCGAAGTGGTAGGGAGGCTCTCGGTCTATCACTGTGATAGAGGGATCAAGAGCCCCATTTCCTCTATAAATATTTTTGAATGATGTTGCCTGCCTCCTTTTGCAGCAGCACTAAAATATGTTTTAAAGGAAGACGTTGGGAAGTCTTTGTCTCTCGATTCCGAATCAGTCTTACTCAAGCATGGCTAGCCTAGATATTTCGATCTTGCTGATTATAGATTGTATGGGTCCTCAATGCTAGTGCATTATGACATCAAAACTCGCTGCAGTTTTTCATTTGTAAATGAATTTATACGCTATATAAATTCGAGGAATTTTTTTTGGAAAAAAAAAAAGAAGTTATTTTTTGCATGCAACTTTAATTTATAAAGTGACTTCATTGGAAAAGTAATCTTCACTTATTTTATAAAAGTGGGTCGCTTCATGTAAAAATAACTTATTTATAAAAGTGAGTTTACAGGCAAAGTTAGAGAAGGAAGGGAAGTTTTTTTAATTCAATGACCTCATTATGCATCCATCACCATGTGGGCCAACTTCTACCTCACACATGGCTCTTTGATTACCTTTTAGGCATTTCTTGAAAAGGGCATAACTTTGACATCCGAAGTTTGTTTTTAATGCGTTTTTTTTGGAACTATGTATTTTTACGATATCTTTCCATCTAGACAATTAGTTTCTACTTTTGGAGCCACAATACCTACATATTTAATATGGCTAATCCAAGTGACCTTTTTCTTGCTAGTTCAAACTACTTCTCATAGAAATCATGTATGGAGGATGTACTATGAAGTAAATGACTTTACCATATTACCTTGGGAAAAGAAATTCCCCCCATAGATGCTACAAAGAAATCCTAATGGGATATTAAAAGTGACAAAGCACATGGATTAATCAAAATGTCCATCTCTAGTGGTATATGGTTTCACCTTTAAAGAATTGATGACCTAGAGGAAGCTTGGTAAAATATGGAAACTGTATTCGGTAAAGATAGTGAGATTCGAGCCCAATAGCTTGAAAACTAATTAATTTCTTTAAATCCTGATGATTTCTCTTGGATTCAAGAGTATCTATCTAGGTTCAAAACACTAAGACTTTTACTTGAAGACTGGAAAATAGAAAAGAAGGATGATCAATGTATATATGTTATTCTTCATAAATTGGTAGTCATATTTTGTTTTTGTATCTACTTTCACTCCACTAGATAAACTCTAAGGGATGCTTACAAACCACCCTCTCTTGAATCCTTTTTCTATTTTTTCATTAAAGAGCAAGATAAGCTCTTGCATCTTCGAGTGATCAACACTACATGTACATCTAACAAATTCTCAGTGGCCCTGTTATCGCACAATATGTACCTGCCCAAAGCCCAAGGAAAGTGAGGCAAGATTAGTGTAACAAGGGGGTGACCTATCACTGTCACCTTACTAGGAAACCCCTTTCTGTTTAGAAGTATGTTATCATTACCCCAAGGGAGAGGTCCCTAGTGACCTAAAGGGTTGATGAAACTAAGAAAATGATGCAAGAATACCCCCCTCTCACTGGTCACTCAAGTCAAAAGGTCTTTATGTCTTAATATATGAAGCAAATGTAATGGATGAAGTGTACCTTCCCATAACAAGACAACAAGCAAAAAATATGGCAGTTTCAAGTACAAAATGATGTTAGTGCTTCAATAAGACAATGAACCTTTGAAATATATGTTGGCTGATATAAAATTGCAGCAACATGAAAGTTTACAACAACAATAAGTATTTATTAATAGCTGCAATAAATATGCCTCAAAATTGCTTGAAAACACAATGAAAAGGTAGCTTTTACCAGGCAAAGTGATAATCAATTGTCACAAGCAATTTCTGAAGTGTCTAGCTAGCATTAAAGGTTAGTTTTGCAGAAAATTTGTTGCAGTTAGATGGCAGTAGCAACCTTTTGTAACAACAACAAATATATTAGTGATCTAGGCCAGGGTAGGGTTAGTTTTAGTTAGTGAAAGATAGAAAGTTCAAGGTTTGAGTGTTAGTTTGATATCTCAACAAAAGGAGTGTAAGGACTAGTGCCTTTAGAGGGTTATAGAGTCAAGAGTTCAAAAAACATTCATTTGGAGTAAGCAACAAAATGATTAGTTTATCCAAGTAAAAGATGAATCTAAGAAGAGTAGTAACTTAAGTCTTCTTGAGATTCAACCTTTGGGGAGGTGAGCTACTAGAGAGTAGGCACTTCTAGGACCTAGCAGTTTTCCTCCTTCTTAGATAGTTGAAGAAATATTTAAATGCAATTACAATTTGATCAAGACCTCTAAAGAGATAACACTTTAGAGCTTTAGAGGCTTATCAATATAAACCAATTAGGCTAAGTCTAGCAAATACAAAGTAAAGAAGTAGTAACTTAAGTTCTTCACTTCTAGGGATTATCAAGCATGCAATTTCATAATCTTTATCATGAGCAAGCAAATATACCATAACCATTCAAAAGTAATGACAACAAGCAGATTTACTTACTTCACCAAGAATAATCATGCATGAAAACACTATATTATCAATTGACTTCACCAAAATTGATCCAAGTTACAAGTAGAAGACTCCAAAAGAGAGGTGTGCATCACAATTTCAGCCAATAAACCCTAAGTAGGGTGCAAATTTCAGTCATCTTCCTCTTGTGTGAGGAGTTGTCATGTTAAAATGAGAGTACTTTATCTCTATTTATATAAAAAAAAATTGACCCTTAATTAATATTAGGTCAAAATTAAGGCCGACCTCGCCAATTTACATTAAAATCCAAATTTTACATAAATTAAATTAATTGTCATCTAAAGACACCTCCAAGGGTGACATTAAGGCCCTAAGGTGGAATGTTGGGCCTAGAATGCAGAACGCTTGGCCTCCAAAGGCCCCAAATGATGCCCACACATGCCACCAAGCTCACAACTGCCTCCAAAATGAAAATCCTAGCTATTGATGACATCCAGGGTCATGATGGTGACATCATGGGCCTTCAAGGGCCAATGTCCATGTGGAAGAGCAAGATACCTGGGTCTAGTTCTGTCAGGGTGCCTCCAAAGGCAACGTCCTTCTTTCTTCCTGGTGAAAGTATCTAATGTCTTCTTTCCCTTGGTTGGGGTTACAACATCCATCTATGGGATTTAAGCCAACATAACAGTTCGAGCTAATCATTCCCTCATTTGTACCTATCCACTGGGCAAGGTCTTGCAGCAACAACAAGTACGCCCTCCAAGGGTTCATAAGTCATAGGGATCATAGCATGTAAATCACATCGAATAATTAAATTACCCAAACATGTGCATCAAACCCCCCTTAACCGAGACAAATGTTCAAAGACGTTATGCAATTTCACAAGTTAGGTTTGAAGAAGGTCTCAGGGTGTCCTATTGGGCTAACCTTACTTAAGTTTGGGTGTTTCCCGGGTGGGAGCCAATCCAGGTCATGTAAGTGTATGAAGTGGCATGGGGTAAGTGTTTGGGCATGGGGTGTAGTAATAACATGGAAATGCAAGTTTAACTGTGGGTGCATTTGTAGAGGGTGAGTTGCACCTTGTCATAAATGTTATTGTTTCTTAGCCCATTCATTGCCTCTTACTCTTAGCTTTATTTCTTTTTATCTTTTTGCTTTTGTGCTTCAAGGGAATAGTTGAGGGACACTGTCCTCACTTGATGACCAGAGGTGACAACGTTATCCACAAACATTTCACATAGATGAGAAGGCTGGCTTGTGATGAGACCCCCTTTTTCTTGGCTATGCCACCAAGAGCCACTACCCTGGTTTGGTGACTAGATAGGTGGTTGTGTCATACCACTACATGCCCATGTTCATACAATATTGGCTTGTGATCAGACCTCCTATCCATCAACTAGTACCTTGAGTGTTTATGTATCTTATGGGTTCCCTTTTCTTACTAAGAAGTTTTTTACTTCTTTCTCAGGAATCCCTAGGCGAATCATCTCAAAGGTTTCAATATTGGCTTTTAACTCTTGCCAACTATTTTTACCCTCTTGGCCTTTGGCCCCTTCTTCCCACAAGGCAAGGTACAACCCTTCCTACTGTGGCTAATCCCAATGCCTAAACAAATGTAAGGGGAGATGAGAGGAATAAAGATGGAAAGTGGTAAGTATGGAGGGAACATACGATGACCTTTCGCAGACCAACCCAGTGGCAACCCATCCTAAAGGGAGATCAACTTACTAGGGCACCATGTCATCCTTCCAGGTATGAACAAGGCAAAGAGCATAATTTCCAAGCAAACGTCAGGAAATGAAGAAGAATTAAACGCAACATATTCAAGTCCTTAAAAAATCAAAGTGACAAATACCATGATATCTGGACTCATTACCTCATGGAGCAAGACTTACTACTACTTCAAGAGCAGGCTGGTGGGATGGACACTGCTACTGTTGTTGATAAATGGACAATACTGAATAAAAGAGGGGCCCTCTCAAACCATGCTCAAGTCGTTCGGCTCTCGGTACTCCATGTCTAGGACATGTGGACCTCGAGACATGATCTCCTTAGTTATCCCTACGGTAGGGGATAACATCTGGCTCCAACTCAGGGACATGGGCTCACCGTAGAGCACATGAGAATCTCAACATCTCTGGTATGACCTATGCCTACTAAATCTCAACAAAAGGTATTAGTAATCCTTAGGGTGGTGATATTACCCCTTGTTCATATATGATATAATAAAATAAAGAGCATCTCTAATCTAACATATGATCATGAGCATACATATATATATATATATATATATATATATATATATATAACAAAACAAATACAAATATGAAAATGTAACTATAAATACGTTATCATGATATGCAGATGGTATATACAATGGATGAAAAAGCTTACCTAATCTAACTTACCAATACTTACCTATCATGTTGTCGGCATGAAGTAACGCTTGATGTGGATAAAATTCATAGGTAGCTTCAAAGCCTCTCCTTCAAGCATTGTTAAATTAAAAGAGTTTGTTCCTGCTTGACTCATAATCTTATAAGAATGTGTCTATAATCCATCTAACTTCTTGTGCATACCATGTTTCTCTCTCCTTTTGTCCCATAATAACACTAGGTATCCTTCTTTGAAATCCCTATACTTTGCTTTGTGATCAAAAGTGTTCTTAACCTTCTCTTGACTTTTTGCCATGTGACTCAAAGAAACCCTCATGGATTCATCTAATTCTACCAACTCGTCAATTCATCCTTGGATTGCTTCTTCTTCTGTGGTGTATTTTTGGGCGAAGCCGAGGATGGAAATTTGGAGATTCATAGGTAGTTTAGCCTCGAACCCATATACTAGTTCAAAAGGGGTTTTTCCTGTTGAGGCCTTTGTTGTTATGCGATCTGCCTACAGGGCGTACTTGATCTTGCTATCCCATGCCTTCTTATTTTCTCCTACAACCTTCTTGATGATATTCATGAGATTCTTATTGTTTGATTCTTCCAAACCATTCCCCTGGGGGTAGTAGTTTGACGAATGGGGTAGAGTGATACYATATTTAAAACAAAATTATGCTAAGGCAAGGGAGATAAATTCTTTGGCATTATCAGTGGTGATTTTGGATGATACTCCAAATCTTGTTGTGATTTTTTCTTTCCAAAAATTCATGACCACCTCCTCACTAGCCTTCTTCATGGGAACAACTTCCACCCATTTGGAAAAGTAATCTGTGGCGGTCAAAATTCATCGGTAACCATTACTTGAATTATCCTTAAATTCACCAACAAAATCCAAACCCCATTGTTGAAAAGGGGTTTCCAAAATCACCGGTTTTAGAGGTTATGCTGGGAGTTTCTGCTTACCCACAAAGTATTGACAAGATTGGCATGACCGGACATATCGGTGTGTATCAACAAACAATGTCGGCCAATAATATCTGACTCTCAAGATCTTATGAGTGGTAGTATGGGCAATGAAGTGCTCTCCACAATACCCAGAGTGTAACTCCCTTAACAATTTGTTAGCTTCATCTTGGTTCACACATCTAAGGAGAACTCCATCCGGGTCTTTCCAACCAAGATCATCCTCAGTTAAACATTATTTCATAACTTTGAGTCTTAGAGCCTGTTATCACTCTATAATTTCTCAGGCTGAGGAAGAAGTTGAATAGGTAACAACAAAACCACTTTGGAAGCTGAGATCTAGCCCTGCCATCTTCAGATAGGGATCTCTCTATCTGATTTAGCTATGTTCTTATGAAATTTTAGGCTAGTTATGATATGTCAAGGTTTGTTTGCTTATTTTTTAAGTGTTTGGTTGGAACAGAGAAAATGGGCCATTGGGCAATGGAGTCACTGACTTAGTCCAATCAAGGCAATTTCTACAAGAAACCTTACAGGGCAGGATAGGAACTTTTGTTGGATTCTTAAGATTGTCGAGTAATGTGAAAGAAAAGGTGAGGAAGTTGGATTGTACCAAAGCAATTAAGAATTATGGAACTAACCCTCTAGTAGAAAACATAGAAATTATTCAAAGTTGGAGACAGAGTGTGCATTTAAATAAATTTTGCACCTAATTTGCTATCAAATAATTCAGAATTTATGGATAACATATGAATAACAGTGAAAACATAAATACAATGACAGATACACTTCACTGACATAAGTGACACGAGAATCCTGTAATGTTGCAACTGTATTACTCGAATTTGATTACATGAAGCCTCAGATAGTTGTTTCACATCAATGGATATGTTATTCTCTACTTGTTCCAGCTTCAAAGAGGGATCTCTCTATTTGATTTAGCTATGTTCTTCTGAAATTTTAGGCTAGTTATGATAGGTCAAGGTTTGTTTGTTTGTTTTTTAATTGTTTGGTTGGAACATAGAAAATGGGCCATTGGGCAATGGAGTCACTGGCTTAGTCCAATCAAGGCAGTTTCTATAGGAAACCTTACAGGGCAAGATAGGCACTTTTGTTGGATTCTTAAGATTGTCGAGTAATGTGAAAGAAAAGGTGGGGAAGTTGGATTGTACCAAAGAAATTAAGAATTCTGGAACTAACCCTCTAGTAGAAAACATGTAAATTATTCAAAGCTGGAGACAAAGTGTGAATTTAAACAAATTTTGCACCTAATTTGATATCAAATAATTCAAAATTTATGGATAACAGATGAATAACAATGAAAACACAGATACAATTAGGGATGCACTTCACCAACATAAGTGATACGAGAATCCTATAATGTTGCAACTGTATTACTCAAATTTGATTGCATGAAGCCTCAGATAGTTGTTTCACATCAATGGATCTTCTATTCTTTACTTGTTCCACACATTTTACATCAATAATCATAACTATATATATGAAAAATCATCCCCCGGGCTCAGGAAGTCGGATCTAACTGATTCCCCCAAAATAGCAACCTGTTACATTAAAATTTAGAATTGTATTCCCCAAAAATAGACCAAACTTCTATAAAAATATGGCTGCAATGATGAGCTCATTTCTTCCAAATCACGATAGTTGTGTGAAATTTGGAAGAATTTTTTGTAGATCATCTTTTCATGAGTAAAAACCTCTCTCGGGTTTTTGAAATTCATCTCCAGCTGTCCGGGATCTGCGTTTGAAAAAGATGTCTCCAACAAGAAAATCCTGAACCCTGAAATATAGGGCTCAAAGATGCTCTCGATTCTCCAAATATGTAATATATTTGAGAAATATGGGAGAGGTCACTATAAATTGGACCGTGCTAAACAAAAACCTCTTTCAATTTCTGAAAATGTGTCCTGGTTAGCCTGGAAATCGCCTCGGAAGATGACTAGTCAAAAATTGTTTCGAGAATGGATTTCGGAGGGGGGACAGTGGATTTCGGAGGGGGTAGGTGGTAAGTGGTTTAGAGAGAAGGGGTCCAAAATTATAGGGAGGTTACAAATGGCAAGGGTGGAAACCACTTTTTGGACAATTTTGGTTAAATGATATAGGGGGGTCCGAAAAGTGAAGTACGAGAGTTATTAAACTTGGGATATGGTTTATTTTTTAGTTTTATTTTTATTTGTGTTCCTATATGTATTTTTTTATCTTATTTTGTTTTTACATTTTAATTGTTATTTGTTGTTTTATTTTAATAATAATTATTTATAATTTTTATTTGTTTTATGTTTTAATTAATTAATTTTTATATTTTTATTTTTTATGTTTTAATGTTTTGTTTTTTTATTTTATTTTATTTTGTTTTATATTTTAATTTTAATTTTTTTAATTTTTATAATGTTTTGGTTTTGTTTTTTATTTTATTTATTGATTATTTAGTAACTATTAATTATTTATTTAAAATTAATTATTAGTGCACTAATCTAATTTCTAACCTAATTACACTAACCCAATTATACTAATTTAATTACACTAGTATTAACACTATTAATTTAATAACCTATTAACTAATTAATTCCTTATTATTGTTTATTCTATGTTAATTTACCATTATCTTATGCATGGATGTGTGGTGGGTGAGATGTGGCAGATAAGATGAATGGGCAGGGGAGTGAATGGCGCAGAAGTGAATGAATGGTGCAGCGAGATGATGAATGAAGGATGGAGGGAGAGGCAATATCATCGAGGAAACCATCAAACCAGGTGCTTTCATCATGAGAGCAACAACAAATGAAAAATTGAATGATCAGATTTCCTATAATTTATAGGACCCTAACAAAGCCCTTCGTTTATAGTCTACCAGGTGATTCGGGCATGATAAGTTTTGAAGGTAATATATTATGTCGGAATACCATTCATCATGTTCTAATTCACTCACCACCATATTCACTTGCTCGTTTTCTCCCATTTGTATGGCTTCTTCGTTGCTTTTGGTCAACATCTGAGCTAATCCGTGTCCCTTTATGATCTTAGTGGGTTTTATTTCTAAGTCATATTCTTGGATCTTGGAAACCCACTTACCCCTAGTACCCATACAATCTTGTTGTGACAAAACATATTTTACCGTTGGGTAAGGGACGTAAGCCGGGACGTAAGTCTTAATCTTGTTATAGCCAACGTAGTTTCTAAAATACTTGAGAGATTTTACCAGGGCATAAGCTTGCTTTTCAGTAATCAAATAGTTCAACTCTGAATCCCTAAGGACTTTGCTCATAAATGCAATATGATGTTCATGATCATCAACATCCTTTTGCAATAAGACACCTGCAATGGTATCTTGAGAAGCAAAGGAAAATATCATGAAATCACGTGAGTAATCAGGGCTAACCAAAACTGGGGCTTGGGGAATGGCGTTCTTTATATCTTCAAAAGATGGGAGACCTTTGCCATCCCACCTGAAAGCCACATCTTTCTTAAGCAAGGCACTCATGGGTTTTATTTTCTCAGCAAAATTTGGAACAAATATTCGAATGAAATTTATCTTCCCACAGAACGATTGAAGGGCCTTTTTATTAGCAGGGGGACATACACTCTTGATAGATTGGATTCTCTCTAGGTCAAAAAAAAATTCCCCCTTCTTAAACTATGTGCCCCAATAACTTTCCCTTATCTATCCTAAAAACAAACTTTTTAGGGTTCAAGGAAATACCATATTTTCTACACCTTTCAAAGACAATTCTGAGGTGTGAGATATGATCTTTCATTTTCTTTGACACTACTGTGAGATCGTCTTGGTAAATTTCTATAATCTTTTGGATCAAATCCCTAAAGACAAAGTCCATTGCTCTTTGAAAAGTTGAACCCGCATTCATAAGACCAAACAACATTCTTAAGTACACGAATGTTCTCCATGGTGTAGTAAATGTTGTTTTGAGTTGATCCTCCCTTTTGAGTAACACTTGATTATATCTAGAAAATCCATTTAACATAGACATCATGCCTACCCCGGTGACCCTTTGTAGTAAATGATCCATATTTGGGAGGGGTAATTGTCCTTCAATGATAGTTGGTTAAGGTTGCAAATATCAATGCACAGGCGAATGTCACCACTCTTCTTTAAGAAAACTACCAAAATAGACATCCATGATGAATACAAAATGGGGACTATGATACTAGTATCTACCATTTTTTTGAGCTCCTTTTGTATCTGATTTGCCAACTCAGGATTAATATTCCTTAGTTTTTGTCGAAAAAGTTTGGCTCCTTCTGTTAAGGGTATAGCAGGTTCGATGACATCACTCTTATAAGCCTTCTAGTCAAAATAAGTCCAAGTAAAGGCATACTTAAATTCTCTAATGAGGTCAAGTATTGCATTTCTCTCCTCTTCAGTGGTGCCCTCCCTTATCTTTACTATTCTTGGGTCTATCTCGGTCCCAATATTGAATTCCAAGACCTTGTCTATTTGTTGATTTGGGATTTTTCCTTTGTAAAAATCATGTCTATCAAAGACTTGTTCCAAAAGAATACACCCTTTCAGTAGAGTATTATTTTGAAAATTTACTACCTCAAGGTCCATGAAGTCAACCAAGAAATTTACTTGTGAATCAATGAACTCTCTACTATTTTCCATGAATCTAAGGATTTGACTGTCATCTTCAAAAACTTGTCAATGCTCTAAGTTATCAGGGATTGATGGTCTAAATAGAACCTCCATTTTTCATAAATTTTGGAAGGGGCCTTCACTAGGTTGCAAGGTAGATGCTGAGACGGCTAGGGCATTTGCTACGTAATTTTCCTCTATGGGGATTGCTTCAATTGACACCACTTCAAAAGATTTTGTGACAGACCTTGCAAATTCTCGGTACCTTTTGAGTCTCTCATTCTTTGTGGAAAAGTTTAGTAAAACTTGTTAAACTATTAGGTCTGAATCATCAATGGCCCTCGAGTGTCTTATTCCCCTATCAATGGCAAAATTAAGACCTATGATTAAAGCTTCATATTCGACAAAATTCTTTGTGCAATGATATTCAAGCCTATAGGAGTAGTAGAAAGTTTCTTTAGAAGGGGCAGTTAGGACGATGCCTGCCTCTGAGCCAAAACTCGAGTGAGCACCATCAAATTCTAATGTCCATATTCCTTTACGTGTTTCACAAGATTCATCTTTGGAGTCTCCTCCTTGAAAAAACCAACTTTCCACTCCATTGTTCACACAGAGGAGATGATCAGTGGGTTGTTTGAAAGCTTCAATGAGGCATCCAGTGATAGGTTCCTTGTGAAGGGTGAAAAATCCTCCCTCGGGATAGGGTGTAATGGCCTTAGATCCTTGGTCTTGGAAAATTCCGCCTATTTTTTCTACCAATTCTTTGCAGAGTAAGATTATCCAACTTCTTATTGTTTATATTGCTATTACATCGATCTTGAAAGAGACATCAGTGCAAGTATGGAAGCCAACCACCAAGTCTTTGATAAGACCACTTGTAAAACCATCTCGTGTATCATTAAACAATTGTGATATACTAAGTCCCGGTTGGTGCATGACCCTTTGAGTCATAATGTTTCTGGAAGTATCTGGGTCAAAAACGCAATTATGGAGGAGGAAATCATTGATCTAGAGGGTAACATAAAAAAGGTGTGGGTTCACCGTATCTTGTCCCAACGCTTCCAACATGAAAAATAACAGGGGATTCTTCTCCAAAATCATATTCCTCGGTGTTTTGTGAAGGTAAATATTCAATGTCTCCTTTATCACCCTCCCAATCTTCAAAGATATTTTTAGGGACACTTAGATCCTCATGGGGATCATGTTGTTTTGAAAAAATCCAGGCATCTTTCATGTTTGAAAATCACGTCTTCCAAGTATTGGTTCCCTAAGGGAGGGTATCCAACTTAATGTCATTGTTTACCTAGAGTATCTCTAGAAAATCATGTTCTTGTTCTTCCATGTTCTTCTCATCGAACCATAAGATATCATCTTGGTTGTGAAGAAGATTGACTTCTGAAATGTGATTGCTACATTTGAGATTTTCTTTGACCCGACAAGCACCATCTTGTGCCTCCTTAAGGTTTGTAGGGAATCAGTTCTCGAGGATGGACTGAAAATTTCCCTTGAAGGAATTTAAATATTGTTCGAGAATAGCACTCTAAGTTTGAAAGTTGGACTCAATTCGACCAAGTAAGGTGTTAAACCTGTCATTAAATTCACTAACATATTCATCGTTTTGTTTGCAAATTTTGAGATATTGGGAATAAAGGGAGTCCATATCTTCCACCACACCCCATCTTCACAGAAAAACTTGTTCTAAATATTTACAGGTCACGAGGCTTTTGCTCGAGAGTTTAGTGCTCCATTTTCTGGCATATCCAGTGAGTGAGGCAAAGAAAAGTCTCATGAATGTGTCAACATGTTCTTTCCCAGATTGATGGAACTCATAACTCTCACAGAATTTGGTCCAATGTGTGTTACCAGAAGCCCTAGCGTCTCCTAAAAACTTGGATATCCATGAATCAACATCTTTAGGGAGATCATGTAATCCTTCTTGGATATTGGTTAAGTCTAAAGGGTCGAAGAGTTCTTCAGGGGCCCATTTAGAAGGGGTCATGGGGACAAAAGGAACTATAGGATAATAAGGTGTGTACTGACGTCCACTACAGGTCATCATTAGTGGAGTCTCCAAACAATCTCCTTGAGATTATCAATGGGATGAGGGGATCACCGTCAATGGAGTTGGCAGGTAAGCTTTGTGAAAATAAGGCTTTGGATAAAGGCTTACCGAAAAGTGTCGTTCGAGGAAAATTGACTCGATGTTCCCTGACAACGGCGCCAAAAATGTTATCGCACAATCTGTACTTTCCCAAAGCCCAAGGGAAGTGAGGCAAGATTTGCGTAACAAGGGGGTGACCAGTCATTGTCACCTTAATAGGAAACCCATTTTTGTTTAGGAGTATGTTATGATTACCCCAAGGGAGACGTTCCTAATGACCTAAAGGGCTGATGAAACTAAGAAGAGGATGCAAGAATACCCCCCTCTCACTGGTCACTCAAGTCAAAAGGTCTTTATGTCTTAATAGATAAAGCAAATGTAATGGTTGAAGTGCACCTGCCCAGAACAATACAACAAACAAAAAATATGGCAGTTTCAAGTACAAAATGATGTTAGTGCTTCAATAAGACAATGAACCTTTGAAATATATGTTGGCTGATATAAAATTTCAGCAACATGAAAGTTTACAATAACAATAAGTATTTATTAACATCTGCAAGAAATATGCCTCAAAATTGCTTGAAAAGACAATGAAAAGGTAGCTTTTACGAGGCAAAATGATAATCAATTGTCACAAGCAATTCCTGAAGTGTCTAGCTAGCATTAAAGGTCAGTGTTGCGGAAAATTTTCTGCAGTTAGATGGTTGTAGCAATCTTTTGTAACAACAACAAATATAATAGTTATCTAGGCTAGGTTAGGGTTAGTTTTAGTTAGTGAAAGCTAGAAAGTTCAGGGTTTGAGTGTTGGTTTGATCTCTCTACAAAAGGAGTGTAAGGACTAGTGCCTTTAAAGGGTTATGGAGTCAAGAGTTCAGAAAACATTCATTTGGACTAACAACAAATTGATTGTGTTGTCCAAGTAAAAGATGAATCTAAGAAGAGTAGTAACTTAAGTCTTCTTGAGATTCAACCTTTGGGGAGGTGAGCTACTAGAGAGTAGGCACCTCTAGGCCCTAGCAGTTTTCCTCCTTCTTAGATAGTTGAAGAAATATTTAAATGCAATTACAATTTCATCAATACCTCTAAAGAGCTAGCACTTTAGGGCTTTAGAGGCTTATCAATATAAACCAATTAGGTTAAGTCTAGAAAATACAAAGTAAAGAAGTAGTAACTTAAGTTCTTCACTTCTGGGGTTTATTAAGCATGCAATTTCATTGTCTTTATCATGAGCAAGAAAATATACCGTAACCATTCAAAAGTAATGACAAAAAACAGATTTACTTACTTCACGAGGAATAATCATGCATGAAAACACTAGATTACCAATTGACTTCACCAAAATTGATCCAAGTTGCAAGTAGAAGACTCCAAAAGAAAGGTGTGTATCACAATTTCAACCAATAAACCTTAAGTAGGGCGCAAATTTTAGTCCTCTTCCTCTTGTGTGATGAGTTGTCATGTTAAAATGAGAGTAGTTTATCTCTATTTATACAAAACTTTGACCCTTAATAATTTTTAGGTCAAAATTAAGGCAGACCTGGGAAATTTACATTAAAATCCAAATTTTACATAAATAAAATTAATTATCATCTAAAGACATCTCCAAGAGTGACTTCATGCTCTTCTAGGGTGACATTGAGGCCCTAAGGTGGCACGTTGGGCCTAGATTGCAAAACACTTGGCCTCCAGAGGCCCCAAATGATGCCCACACGCGCCACCAAGCTCACAACTGCCTCCAAAGTGAAAACCCTAGCTTTGGATGATGTCGAAGATTATGATGGTGACGTCCAGGACCTTCAAGGGCCAACGTCCATGTGGAAGAGCAAGATACCCCTGGGTCTAGGTCTTCCAAGTTTCCTCCAAAGGAAACATCCTTCTTTCTTCCTGGTGGAAATCTTTGATGTCTTCTTGCCCCTGGATGGGGTTACAACATCCATCTGTTGGCTTTAAGCCCACATGACGGTCTGAGCTAATCATTCCCTACCGTGTACTTGTCCACCGGGAAAAGTCCTGCAGTAAGAACATGTACGCCCTCCAAGGGTTCATAAGTCACAGAGATCATAGCATGTAAATCACATCCAATAATTAAATTACCCAAACATGTGCATCAAACCCCCATTAACCCAGACAAATTCTCAAAGACGTTATGCAATTTGACAAGTTAGGTTTGGAGAAGGTATCAGGGTGTCCCAGGTGGGAGCCAATCCAGGTCATGTAAGTGTATGAGGTGACATGGGGTAAGTGTTTGGGCAAGGGGTACAGTAATAACATGGAAATGTAAGTCTTACCTGTGGGTGCCTTTGTAGAGGGAAAATTGCACCTTGTCATAAATGTTATTGTTTCCTAGCCCATTCATTGCCTTTTACTCTTAACTTATTTCTCTTGATCTTTTTGCTTTTGTGCTTCGAGAGAATAGTTGAGGGACACTGTCCTGGCTTGATGACCATAGGTGACAACGTTGTCCACAAACATTTCATAGAGATGAGAAGGTTGGCTCGTGACGAGACCCCCTTTCTCTTGGCAATGCCACCAAGAGCCACTACCCTAGTTTGGTGACTAGATAGGTAGTTGTGTCATATAGCTACATGCCCATGGTCATAAAATATTGGCTCGTGATAAGACCTCCTATCCATCAACTAGTACCTTGAGTGTTTATGTATCTTATGGGTTACCTTTTCTTATCGAGAATGTACGGCCGACCACGTCACCGTACCATCATGCCACGTCAGCATCCGTACGACTATACGGACTGCCCAGTCAGCATCAAATTTTTTTTCCTGTTTGGCTCGGTGAACAGATCGCGATAACTTCTCCATACGGACTCTGTTTGCGAAAATAAATATATCGCCGGAATCAGGAGAACGAGCCGGACGCAATGGCACCATTTTCATCGCATTCCGAGCACTTTGAAAATTGAGCAAATTTTTGACCCCTGGTCCAGATTCTGATCACGCCTTCCCACTGAAAGGCTTTTGGACCCACAAAAGCTTGTATTTATCGATCTGAGCTTCAATACTCATCTGCTTTCAAGTTCTATCAATTGATTCTACTTGAAAAGACTTTTCGACAATCACCTGGGTACCTTGACATGCCTTGCACTGCAACTGACTATGTCCCTCAACCACTGCTCTCTGGTTGCTGCTGATCCACTGTTCTCTCTAGGCTTAGAAGACTGCCAGCCTTCCCACTGAGAATCGAGTCCCTATTGTGGAATTTTTGACGTCAACAATCCACTCTCCAATGGCCGCAAAACTTTCCTGCGACATCTTGTCACAAGCCAAGAAAACCATCAATCTTGAAAATGAATTATACAAGACTGAAAAATAATGACAGCAAAGACTTTTTTGCTCTTCAAGCAACTGTCGCATCTTGTGCTTCATCAAAGCACATGGTGTTTTCCTCCATCTCAATGTACTCAAAAAATACTTTCAAGACAACAACACCATCGACTAAACATCAGTCGAGAAACATGAACGACATAACATAGTCGCCAAGATAAAATCAACACAAGTCGAGACTCGTGTGAACATATCGACCTTCCCAAAATGACAAGTCGAAAAACATGATAAACAATCATGCAACAATCATGAGTCATTCATGATGAACTAACATCAAGTTCATTCTTTATGCACTTCCAAAACCAAATGTATGTGCATAGCTCTTCCACTCTCCTTCCTGTAGAAACATAGGTACTTAAACCCAAGACATGTGGGTACTAAAGAGCTGAAAATGAAGAGTATATGTGGTTGTAACAATATGAACAACATACCCCTCTTTTACATGTTCTTGACGAGGTGGTATAACACAAGTATGCATACAAAAGTAAATGCGTTCACATGCCAACTTGTATCTTTGCAACTTATTACAACTGCTGCAACTTGTGAAACTTCAACAAAATGAAAAGATAAGGCTGAACGTGCATCTATACAGAAAAAATGCAAGCCTTACTTACGCAAGAAATCAATCCATTTCTTACCAAGCCAACTCAATGGTGAGTTCTTCTGCTGAAAGTCGTCTTCTTGTGAATCATCTTGACTCACTTCAATGATGGAATCTCCTCTTCCATTCTTGTCAAT
>ML784756.1:355299-395338 GCA_009831015.1 Picea engelmannii | reverse complement strand
ATAAATTCTTTGGCATTGTCAGTGGTGATTTTGGCCGGTATTCCAAATCTTCTTATGATTCTTTCTTCCAAAAAATTCATGACCACCTCCTTAGTATCCTTCTTCGTGGGAATAGCTTCCACCCATCTGGTAAAGTAATCTGTAGCAGTCAAAATCCATCGGTAACCATTACTTGAATTATCCTTCAATTCACCAATAAAATCCAAACCCCATTGTTGAAAATGGGTTTCCACAATCACAAGTTTTAGAGGTTATGTCGGGAGTTTCTTCTTACCCACAAAGTATTGACAAGGTTGGTATGACCGTACATATTGTTGTGTATCAACAAACAATTTCGGCAGATAATATCTGGCTCTCAAGATCTTATGAGCGGTAGTACGGGCACCGACGTGCCCTCCACAATACCCAGAGTGTAACTCCCTTAACATTTTGTTAGCTTCATCTTGGTTCACATATCTAAGGAGAACTCCATCTGGGTCTTTCCAACCATGACCATCCTTAGTTAAACAATACTTCATAATTTTGAGTCTTAGAGCCCTTCATTTATAGTCTACCAGGTGATTTGGGCATGATAGTTTTTTAAGGTAATATATTATGTCTGAATACCATTCATCGTGTTCTAATTCACTCACTACCATATTCACTTGCTCATTTTCTCCCATTTGTATGGCTTCTTCGTTGCTTTCGGTCAACATCTGAGCTAATCCTTGTCCCTTTATGATCTTAGTGGGTTTTATTTCTAAGTCATATTGTTGTATCTTGGAAACCCAATTTCCCCTAGTACCCATACAATCTTGTTGTGACAAAACATCTTTTACCGTTGGGTAAGGGACGTAAGCCTTAATCTTGTTATAGCCAACGTAGTTTCTAAAATGATTGAGAGATTTTACCAGGGCATAAGTTTGCTTTTCAGTAATTGAATAATTCAACTCTGAATCCCTAAGGACTTTGCTCATAAATGCAATAGGATGTTCATGATCATCAACATCCTTTTGCAAAAAAACACCTGCAATGGTATCTTGAGAAGCAAAGGGAAATATCATGAAATCACGTGAGAAATCAAGGTGAACCAAAACCGGGGCTTGGGAAATGGCATTCTTTATATCTTCAAAATATGGGAGACCTTTGTCATACCACCTGAAAGCCACATCTTTCTTAAGCAAGGCACTCATGGGTTTTATTCTCTCAACAAAATTTGGAACAAATCTTCGAATGAAATTTATCTTCCCAAAGAACAATTGAAGGGCCTTTTTACTAGCAGGGGGACGTATACTCTTGATCAATTGGATTCTCTCTAGGTCAACATAAATTCCCCCTTCTGAAACTATGTGCCCTAATAACTTCCCCTTATCTATCCCAAAAACAAACTTTTTAGGGTTCAAGGAAATACCATATTTTCTATACCTTTCAAAGACAATTCTTAGGCGCGAGATATGATATTTCCTTTCCTTTGACACTACTCAGAGATCGTCTTGGTAAATTTCTATAATCTTCTAGATCAAATCCCTAAAGGCAAAGTCCATTGCTCTTTGAAAAGTTGAACCCGCATTCATAAGACCAAACGACATTCTTAAGTACATGAATGTTCCCCATGGTGTAGTAAATGTTGTTTTGGGTTGATCCTCCCTTTTGAGTAACATTTGATTGTATCTAGAAAATACATCAAGCATATACATCATGCCTACCCCGGTGACCCTTTTTAGTAAATGTTCCATATTTGGGAGGGGGTAATTGTCCTTTAATGATAGCTGGTTAATGTTGCGGAAATCAACGCACATGCGAATGCCACCACTCTTATTTCATAAAAATACCAAATTAGATATCCATGATGAATACCTAATGGGGACTATGATACTAGTATCTACCATTTTTTAGAGCTCCTTTTGTATCTGATTTGCTAACTTAGGATTAATATTCCTTAGTTTTTGTCGAAAAGGTTTGGCTCCTTCTGTCAAGGGTATAACATGTTGGATTACATCACTCCTATATGCCTTCAAGTCATCATAAGTCCAAGCAAAGGCATCCTTAAATTCTCTATTGAGGTCAAGTATTTCATTTCTCTCCTCTTCAATGGTGCCCTCCCCTATCTTTACCATTCTTGGGTCTATCTCGGTCCCAATATTGAATTCCAAGACCTTCCTTGTTTGTTGTTTTGGGATTTTTCCTTTGTAAACACGATGTCTATTAAAGATTTGTTCCAAACAAATACACCCTTTCGGTAGAGTATTATTTTGCAAGTTTACTACCTCGAGGTCCATGAACTCAGCCAGGAAATTTACTTGTGAATCAATGAACTCTCTATTATTTTCCATGAATCTACGGATTTGATTGTCATCTTCAAAAACTTGCCAATGCTCTAAGTTATCAGGGATTGATGGTCTAAATAGAACCTCCATTTTGCACAAATTCTGGAAGGGGCCTTCACAAGGTTGCAAGGTAGATGATGAGAAGGCTAGGGCATCTACTACGTAATTTTTCTCTCTGGGGACTGCTTCAATTGACACCACTTCAAAAGATTTTGTGACAAACCTTGCAAATTCTCGGTACCTTTTGAGTCTCTCATTCTTTGTGGCAAAGTTTAGTAAAACTTGTGAAACTATTAGGTCTGAATCACCAATGACCCACAAGTGCCTTATTCCCCTATCCATGCCCAAATTAAGACCTATGACTAAAGCTTCATATTTGATAACATTCTTTGTGCAATGATATTCAAGCTTATAGGAGTAGTAGAAAGTTTCTTTAGAAGGGGCAGTTAGGACAATGCATGCCCCTGAGCCAAAACTCGAGTGAGCACCATCAAATTCTAATGTCCATATTCCTTTAGGCATTTCACAAGATTCATCTTTGGAGACTCCTCCTTGAACAAACCAAATTTCCACTCCATTGTTCACACAAAGGAGTTGATCAGTGGGTTCTTCAGAAGCTTCAATGAAGCATCTAGTGATAGGTTCCTTGTGAAGGGTGAAAAATCCTCCCTTGCGATAGGGTATAGTGGCCTTAGATCCTTGGTCTTGGAAGCTTCTGCCTAGTTTTTCTAATAGACATTGCAGAGTAAGATTCTCCAACTTCTTAATGTTTCTATTACTATTACATCGATCTTGAAAGAGACATCAGGGCAAGTATTGAACCCAACCACCAAGTCTTTGATAAGACCACATGTAAAACCATCTTGTGTATCATTAAACGGTTGTGATATACTAAGTCCCAGTTGGTGCATGACTCTTTGAGTCATAATGTTTCTGGAAGTATCTGGGTCAAAAATGCAATTATCGAGGAGGAAATCATTGATCTGGATGGTAAAATAAAAAAGGTGTGGGTTCACCATATCTTGTCCCTACGCTTCCAACATGAAAAATAATAGTGGAGTCTTCTCCAAAATCATCTTCCTCAGTGTTTTGTGAAGGTAAACATTCAATGTATCCTTTATCACCCTCCCAATATTCAAAGATATTTTTAATGGCACTTATATCCTCATGGGGTTCATGTTGTTTTGAAAAAAATCCAGGCATCTTTCATGTTTGAAAATCTCATCTTCCAAGTATTGGTTCCCTAAGGGAGGGTATCCAAATTAATGTCATTTCTTACCTCTGGTATCTCTGGAAAATCATATTCTTCTTCTTCCATGTTCTTCTCATCGAACCACAAGATATCATATTGGTTGTGAATAAAATTGACTTGGGAAATGGGATTGTTACATCTGGTATTTTTTTTGACCCAGAAAGCACCATCTTGTGCCCTCTTGAGGTTTGTAGGGAAACGGTTCCTGAGGATGGACTGGAAATTTCCTTCAAAGGAATTTAAATATTGTTCAAGAATAATGCTCTATGTTTGAAAGTTGGACTCAATTCGACCAAGTAAGGTGTTAAACATGTCATTAAATTCCCTAACATATTCATCATTTTGTTTTCAAATTTTGAGATATTGGGAATAAAGGGAGTCCATATCTTCCATCACACCCCATATTTGTAGAAAATCTTGTTCTAAATATTTACAGGTCGTGAGGCTTTTGCTTGGAAGTTTAGTGCTCCTTTTTCTGGCATCTCTAGTGAGTGAGGCAAAGAAAAGTCTCATGAATGTGTCAGGATGTTCTTTCCCAGACTGATGGAACTAATAACTCTGATAGAATTTGGTCTAATGTGTGTTACAAGAATCCCTAGCCTCTCCTGAAAACTTGGGTATCCATGAATCGATATCTTTAGGGAGATCATGTAATCCTCCTTGAATATTGGTCAAGTCTAAGAGGTTGAAGAGTTCTTTAGAGGCCCATTTAGGAGGGGCCATGGGGACAATAGGAACTATAGGATAATAATGTGTGTACTGACGTCCGCTACAGGTCATCATCAGTGGAGTCTCCAAACAATCTCCTTGAGATTATCAAAGGGATGAGGGGATCACCCTCAGTGGAGTCACCAGGTAAGCTTTGTGAAAAGAAGGCGTTGGATAAAGGCTTATGAAAAAGTGTCGTTCGAGGAAAATTGACTCGATGTTCCCCGACAATGGCGCCAAAAATGTTATCGCACAATCTGTACTTGCCCAAAGCCTCATGGAAGTGAGGCAAGATTGGCATAACAAGGGGGTGACCTATCATTGTCACCTTAATAGGAAACCCCTTTTTGTTTAGGAGTATGTTATGATTACCCCAAGGGAGAGGCCTTGTAAGTAATGATAAAGAAGCACAACATCAATCTTGATTCTTGTTCTTCTTCTCGTGGACATGAACATTTCATTTTTGGTTTTTCCTTTAAACCAACATCTACTTCTTTTTCTAATGAGTGGCTTATTGATTTTGGAGCATCTTATCATATGGCTAAGGGTAAAGCCATATTTTATGCTCTTAATGAATGTAACACCGAACAAATATTTGTCGGTGATGATAGATCTCTTATTGTTGTAAGGTTTGCAACAATTTAGCTAGATGATGGTCATTTTAAATTGGAACGTTTGGAAAAGACACCTTGTGTGAATCCATGCTCTAGTCTTTCACTCCAAAGCTTTCTTTGACAACTTTCACACCAACAGAAAGAAATTTGCAAAGAAGGAAGTTATAATAACTAACTCTTAACTATACTAACTAAGATCAATATGTCAGTTTCAGGATAATTAAATGTATACATATATTACAAAATTAAATCAACAACATAAGACTAGGACACAAAAGAGAGTTCTCGTTATATTGACAACATGAAATCAAAGAAAGATACATCATGATATTGTTGTGGCACTGCTCGGAACCGATATCTAGATTCCTCCACTCAGGTCACTGAAGACGTCTCGTATCTCCTAACTCCTCGTTCTAGACAAATCAAGGTGCGAGAATGAGTCTCTTCGTGAACGGGATAGATGAGTAAGGTGTTGGAAACATCGGTTTCTAGAGATGAAAGAGAAAATATTAAAAACTTGGGGAATGGACTTGCAAACTCAACGAAAATTTGCTCACATAATGATGCTTCCTCTCCTCTACCCAATGGCATGTATTTATACTTCAAAAATTCGATTGTAGTAGTTATACACGGGGCGATAGGAGGTAATGAACCAGATAAATCTGTGAACTCCACCCAAAAAATCACATTTTAATATTTTTTGTGTCAAATAAATGCACAGGCTAGTTTCTAAAGGGTAACAAGCATGTACAAAGTTGCATACACACCTTGTCAGATCATAGGAAGCGTATGACAAGCCAGAGGAAATTTTTTATGAGGAGCAAATGGGGGAAATTAAGTCTGCAAGTGGGAAATGGACTTAAGATTCAAGCCGACAAGTGCATCCATGCAATGGTGTGGCAAAAGATTTTATAACCTATGGTCGAAAATCAACCTTCTTGGTTGGCTTCCAATGCATTAAATCTACTTGGTGTAATATATGATCTTCCAAAGAATGCAACAATATTGTTGGCAAATTTTGATCGACGTAAAGTAATTTTATTAGAAGGCCACCTTGAGAAATTCACGAAAGTTATTATATTACTTAATGTCAGAAATCAATATGTAGTCTATCACTTGTTTCCTTTTAGTTTCAAAGTCAATACAACTACATGGTATTTCAATTTGGTTGTTTGAGATATTGCTAATTCTACAGATTTCAACACTATTGTTATAACAAATTCCAATGATGAAAAAAACTCCAAGGGATCTCTTTACATAATTATCAAGAATCAAAGTGGATCCAAAGGAGATAATAAAATATTTCAATAAGTTATTCGCCACTTTGCTTGATAAAATCCAAATAACATCAAGACTTAGTGAAGATGTATTGTTAGAATTTCATTTTGCCACAATTCTAAGTTCCATTGCCATGTTTCTTAAGAGAGTGAGCACAAATGCTTTGTTTAAATAAAAAAAGGAAATGCCAACTTTGAAAGGTAACTGGGACTTGGGAGAGAAAATAATGCACTAGTTGCAACACAAAGAAAAATTGTAGCATTACCTAGTACTACTTCTAGTGTGGGTGATAAAGCTAAAGGTTTGAGCATGGATATGGTTGGTTCATCATAAGTGATTCAAAATATATCAAATGACATAGCAATCCTATAGAAGAAAGTAGGATAAGGATCCTTTAGACAAAATACTTTCATACCTTTTCAAAATTTTAATGCAATAGTGGTTGCAAAGCCACAAAAATCTATTGCTATCAATAATAATCAAGAATTAGACGACATGCCATGTCCATCACAGAGAACACTTAGAGAAGACATGCTTGAAATTCATTAATGTCTTTGATCACATTTTCAATTAAAGGCAATAAGCTTCGGCTACAGAAGAAGTGGAGGAAGAAAATAAACCTTTTGTAGAAATGTTATTATGGGACGTGTTACCTACATATGAAATAAACAACAAAGCCAAGGGAGAAGGGGTTTTATGCCATGCAAGTAAAGATATATTGTCCTCTTTGAAATAAATAGTTCATTGTATTTACTAATCCTCCCACTTCCTTAACAACCAAAACGAATGTTCCCACTTCCACCTCTTTAACTTCTTCTTCTACTCCCATCCAAAGATTATATCAATTATAATATAGTGGATGACATGAAGAGAATACGCAATAACATTTATTTCATGATTTACTGGATATTAGCCAACGACAAGAGTTATCGAAGACTTTGAATTGTCGAACTACAACAAATAAGAAAGCAAAAACAAATGCAACAATCAAGGAGAGGTTTGAATGTTGAACGTCACCTTTCCTTTTGACTTGATATTTCCGATTAGAATGTGAGTAATTGTTTAATTGATTCAAGGGCATATTCAAATTCCACACCTTAGTTGGTATGTAAAAAGACAAACATCGTGACCCTCAAATCCTCTACTCACATTTTTCAATTGGGAAGGTTAGAGGTCAAAGTTATGGGTGACCTAAGAGATGTTTTCATTTGAGTCCTTTTGGTCCACAAATTCATCATGTTATTGACATCATAGTTGTTGATTTGTTTTTCCATGTTTTGTGAAGGCAAAAGAACCTCACTTAGTAGCAAGCCAACAAAGGAGCTCGACTACAAGTGTGGGTTTGCGATTCAAATAGGCGGTCACCATCCTATCTTCCCCGTGATTTGTATGAATATTATGATGAGCACACCTCATACAAAAACATGTCATGTCATGTAGCACCAATGGAATAGCAAGTTAATACACCAGTGTCACCCCCCTCACTTCCTCCTCAATCCTCTTGTGTGGGTGATTGAGAACCATATGACGACATAGATGAGTGATGTGTGTAGGTTTATTTAGCCTATAATTGGGCTATAGAAAAAAATATTTTTCCTTGCTCTAGGTTGTATCTCCTTCTCTAACCATGACTTACGAGAAAGTGGGTTTATTCAGTTCAGAATTAGTATATGGCCGAAACCCCTGGGTCTAAACTATGGCCCTTTCTCCAAGCATGAGTGGAGGACAAAGTTGGCAATTATGTTGGTTGCTAATTTTACTAGGAAACCAAGAAGAAGGGTAGCTATAATGGCACATTGCCACTACAAGAGTGGATGTTGCATCTTGTGTAAGATTAGTGAGGTGAAGAGATGAGTGAAATTATGTGAAAGGGAAACAATTAAAACATAATGCAATGCAATGAATTTGACCATTCATCGAAATAAATAGAAATATGATTTTGAGAGGAACATCCAAATTTTAAAATTGTGTTAGGGATATTTATGCAGTTGACACAACAAAGAACATACTAAAAATATGGGAATGGGAGAAAGAGGTTGAAACATTCAAGGTGATTCATTGTATGAAGCACTTAGAACTCAATGAGAAATTGAGAACTTTGTGATTATTGGTGGAATAAGCATGACCCATCTCCACCTATCTTCAAGAGACATTTCAACATGCCCTCCTTTCGACTTAGGCCCATATAAGGAACCCTCCCTCCATGGCCTCGATACGACCTCAAAGGAATGTAGGGATACTTTACACTCTTAGAATTTGGAATTAGCAAATGACACAAGTGAGGTTAACCCTTTTTCCACAACCAAGAAAGATAAGAGCCCAGATGATGTTAAAATGGAGCCATGGGAAGACATGCAAGCAGAAGTCTGTTATGAGAATGAAAATTAGTAATTTTCTTTTCAATCTTTGATATGTTTTGTCGTCTTTTAGAACAAGTGTTACAAGTATATATTCTATCAGAGGTTGTTCAATAATTATTTTTCAAATTTTAGCGTTGAATTGATATAGAGGTTACAAAGTGAATACAAGGGAAAACAAAATTGAACAAAATGAATATATCCATTCATGTATCAGGGCAAGAGAAAACAAAGGGAGACAAACTCAATATTATACTGGAAAAATTAAAGTTTGTGTAGAGGGATTTAAAAAATTGTTGTCCACTGGTAATAAGAGAATGGAAAAGTTACTCAAATGAAAAATAAATGGGCCATTTAAGTATGATAAGAGAAGAGAACGTGCTACTTCCTTTGTGAAGTTTTTGAGTTGCAATGAATGAAGGTGTTTTTTCATACCTATGGAGAACATTTACCAAATAATCATGTTATTCATCTCTCTAACAATTTTTCAAGGAAAGAAGTATGTAGTTTGTAAAATGAAAGAAATTCAAGCTATGATATGTGTTGGTTGCCATATTCATATTTTACAAGACTATGGGCCATTGACTCCAATAATGTAAAGATACCCAAGAATGTCAAAATGGGAATTTCTCGAACAAATTTCAAAGCTAGGAAGAAGACTACAAAAGGAAACAAAATAAGTAAAAGATTGCTCCATTGCTTGATTGGAATATATTCTAAATGGAATACAAACACTATGCTTCATTGTTATTATTATAACATATAATGTCATTTTTTTTTATTTTTTTTTTCCGAATAATGTATAGAAAGAGTTGGTATTGTGCTTAACGATGCCAACAAAGACGAGAGCACAAAAAAATGGCAAAGCATCGAAGGAAGTGCCATAGAAATCCTAAAGCTAGGTTTAATAATATATGGTATGGACTAAAAGAAGACATTGATCCTTTATTTCCCTTGTGTTCCGAAAAATATAAAGGAGGGACTTTTGTACAAGTCTACATAGTGGGTTACATGGTACTCAATAAGATGTCATGTCCTAAAGTTTATCTATTGACACCAAATGTTAGAAATGATCCAAATCTAACAACCTCAATCATTCATCAAGTGCTTATAAATTGGAAATATCCTATGCTAGAAGTTCTATATCTGCAATTGGACAATACATAGAGGGAAAATGAAAATCAAGTTGTTTTTGCATATCATTCATTGCTTGTTGAATTTGGGGTGTTTCATAAAGCGAAGTTGGACTTCTTACTTGTTAGACACACTCATGATTAGATCAATTAAATATTTAATTGATTCTATGTAGATTTAATTGATTATCTATCATCTTGAGAAGGAAGAATGTATGGACAATTAATAGTTTTAAATATATAGTCATGCAATCTTGTAACCCTATACCTATTGTTTGTATATATGACTCAACTATAGATCTTAGAAGGTATGTAATGTGTGACACATAACATGTTCAATGTATTGCAAAGTTAAATGAGCATAGATTTTGATGCAATAAGGTTGTGACCCCTTATAATATCTCTCTCACACAATGGTATTTATCCACAATAGTTGTACACAAATTCAATTCTAGTATTAAACAATCATAGTCTACATTTTAATTCAAAACAAGCATAACTACACCACACTAATAAATCACTTGGAAAAATTAACCACAACAATAAATATTTAATATTTATGAAATAGATTGGCCAAGCTCTTTGACCTCCATTACATTCACAAGGCCTATGCATAGCTCTTTGGAATCCACGATCATCCACACTACACAACCCAAATAAAAGGAGATCCAAAATCCCTTTGCTTATTCACAAACTTCATATTTATGTTTGTGTTCTTTAGCTTCTAGCCTTACAACTACCCTAACCTTCTAAATTTCAAATACAATGCTTTGTATTTCAATGGTTGACAAAAATCCATTGAGGACAATAATTATTTCACTACATCTACATTCTTCTATCTTAGTCACAAAATAGAACCAAAACTATGAAAATGTAATAAATGTGCAAGATAGTTATAGTTTTAGGGGTGCTTCTACATCAAACTCCACTCGTTGGAAAATGTGAGCATCTTGCTCACGGGATACAATCGTTGAATGTCTTCATTTTTTCTTTCTTGGCCACACTCCATACTAATCATCCTTCCTTCTTCTCCACTCTACATCCTTCTTTTCCCTCTTTGCAATCCATGCCTCTACAATATATAATTGTAAAAAACTCTTCACATTTTCACTCAACTTTTCCATCTTTTTTGTCTGGTTCACTTTCATCATAATTCCCATAATTTTCTCTATTTATTGTTGCAACTCATCCACCTCTACCAATTTATGCAAATATCACCTAATGGGCCTCACCACCTCAAACTGATTCCTCTCAATGGTGCTTATTGCCTCACCATCCTCCTTCTTGTGTACCATTACCATTGTCCCAATGAACTCCATCAAATCTCGTTGCTCAAACGTCTCCTCATTCAAGTTTTATAAAACTGCAACCACTCCTCTCCTACAATCATCTTCATCTTGTTGTTGCTATGTTGCATACTTTCTCTCTTGCATCACCTCTTCCCATCACAACTACTGCATCATTTCTTTGGTTCGCTCCACTTTCTTTTCTTTTCATGCACATTCCATTTCATTTGCAACAAAGTCACCACATGTAACATTATGGGAATCAAACATTCCCATATACATCTCTTCCCTTGTTATATTTGTTGTAGCATCATCTCATTGCAACTCCATTGTTGCAAGACCACTCTCTTCTACAATACCATCTTTCTACTACAACACCACTCACCACCACAACATCTCTATCTTGCAACTCTACTACTACTTCTTGAGTTTGTTTCACATAGTTCTTTACCTCAATCTTTTCCTTGTAGTTTTCTACTACAAATATTTCATCTACACTCTTGTTTGGCATGATATCCACAACATGCACTTCACATACACTTTCCTTATCATTTTCCTCAACAACATCTACCCCACTTTCACAAGCAACACTCTCTACAACCACATTCAAAAGAATTTATATTTCTTTCTCCTCTCACTACCCACTCTTATGTTTTCTCTTCATTTGCACCTTCTCAATTCTTGAGGTCAAATGAAAAGCCTCTTTTAATTTTTTCATTTACTTGGAATAGAGTCCGGGGAAACCCACTAGGCACTTCCCCTCATTTCGAGGATGGTACTCAGGCGGGGTAAACCAGATTTTGTAGAAATCTGAGGCTTTTTTCGATAGCTTGCTCATTTAAGAGCTCAACATGTCACTTGTGGGAATTGAACCTAGGTGGGGGGGGGGAACACCCCTCAGCACAAACCAATCGGGATAAACCTAATTGATGACAAGCCTCTTTTAATGACTACATATTGTTTGCAATTATTTTCATTTTAATGTATAGCTTCAATCTATACACAATTTGCATGATATTTTCCTCATTATCTCATACAAAACCAACTTACATGGCCATGCTACAAAATATTCAAAGCATTATTCTACACATCTATTCTTCCACTTCAATTTATCTAATCCTCTCTTCATTTGCAAAGTATATTCAAAATTTACAAACTCGTCTATCAATTTGGTGACCATCTTCTCCCAACTCTAGATCTTGTCTTTGCCTCTACATTTTCTATCCCTCTTCGGTTGTTGCCACAAATCATATGCATAGATCCTCAATCTCCCAAATAAAATTCTTACTTTATGGGGATCTTTAATCTCATGGTAGTCAAAATATTTATGCACGCCTTCTTTGTTAATGATTGCAGCTATAGGAGACATCCTCCAGCCTACAAACCTGTGAGATGTGGAATATAGCAGCTATGTGAAGTCTTACTCTCAGCTTACAAACCTAAGAGAAATCCCCTATTAAAGGGTTCATGGTTCCAGCCTGGGACAGGGGATAGGAATGTATATGGCCTCCTCCATGACGTGAGAGACAAGAACTCTAGATGATTATCTGTTGTAAGAGCGATCTGTTGAATTAGAGAAATCCTGAAAAATGATGGGCACATCATCATGAGAATAAACAAAGATGATGTGATGGCCTCCTCTGAATAGCAGCAGAGTTGATGAGAAGACTCCAGATGATCCTCCTGTCGGTGGCAGTGGGAAAGCAGATTTGTAGAGCAGACGTGACTATGGATGAGCATAAGTGCATGTGCGAGGACCTAGCTCATCTGTGTAATGCAATGACTCAGGTCTATGGCATCCCTGTGGATGTGGCCCCTAGTGGATGAGCACTAATGGGTGTATCAGATCCTTTTCTATATATTTTTCAAGAGTCAGACCTACCTGTAACCCTAGTTATTGAGTAAAGGGTACAGGTCGACCCTATCCTATTGTGTCTAAAGATAAACTGTAAAAGATAATTAATATTAATTATTATAATAATTAATAAATAATATGACTAAGTGAGGTCGTCCCTATTGTGCCAATAGACACTTTAGTTGAGAGGACAAGTCTAATATAAATAAGATGAAATCTTTCATTTGAATACACACACACACTTGTGAGTTTTGGAAATTTCAGCAAGTACACTTTTTGGTCAAAGTTGTGCACCTCTCTTATGCACTAGGGTTTCTAGGGTTTTTTACACCCTCTTGTGTGCTAGGATATTCTTGGTGGTGAAAGGTATTTCTCTTGAAGAATATAGAAAAGGATTTGGATGGGTCTTTCTCCCTTGTTTGAGAAGGGTTTCCCAGGATATATCTTGTGTTCTTGTGCATGGTGATTCTTCTTGTGATCTTGGTTGCTACAACATTTATGGTTATGGCTATTTGATAAAATGGAATGAACGTCATACTTAACCTAAATGCTATGAAAAACTAACATGGTATCAGAGCATAGGTCTTGAAAGAACCTATTGCACAAGCATTCTCCACAAGAAAAAGGAAAAACGTCATTGTTGTCGTACATGAAAATTAGGGCTTTTGATTGAAGAAGATTTTCAACCTCAAAACCTTGTAGAAACGTGCACCCTAACCCAAGGAACTTTTTGGCAACTTCAGCGCACCTTTTCAATGGGTAGATCTCCCGGAAAGTGAAACCCTAGTTTTCACAAAGTAACAAAAAAGTACCAGAAAACCAGAAGCACCAGTCCAGAAATCCGTTGGTCAAGTTTGAGGAGGAAAAATTTGGATTTTCAGAAATCTGACTACACCAGCTTACTCGTCTCAGCTCAGCGCATCTATCCCTTGGATCAGAATTTCAAAATTTGAAGTTTGAAAAATTAGGGTTTCCTCATAAAACACTAAAGTTGCAGTTGCAGTATCAATTGCAGTTGTAGTATCAGTTGTTGCACCAGTTGCAGTCACCCTTGAAGTCTTTTAAGAGTTGGTAAATATTACGGCTGCTACCAGATGGTGTCACTACCTGCAAATGCTATCAGAGGTATGTACTCACATATGTTTAAATTGTTAATCTTTAAAGGGTATTTGCAGGAGAATGGATCTCTTGCCATAGATCCAGAAGGATCTCAAGATCCAACACATTCAGAAGAATAATGCAACCCATGTTTSATTATTCTGATATGCATCTACTTGTTACAACATTATTTTGATCTAGATTGAATGTTGAAGCTATGACCATCATACTAACCTTTGGTCAAAATTAAAGTCAAGATATTAGATGGATTAAAGTTGAGATTATAGAGTGTGTTCTCTAACCCAACCTTCCGTCAATATAGAATGTTGTTCTAGTACAAAAGAYGGGTTGAAGAAARCACTTGTTATCTTGAGTGGAGACATGGAAGAAAAGMAACACACTAGAAGACTCCAGGATTGATTGTTGTAATTGTGATTCCTCTAAAATTATATTTCTAAAGTTTGCTACATTACAAGTAAGGCATTGTAGTTGTGTTAACACTCCTTAAATTGTTTTGATTCTAGATATGTACTCATTATTCTCCTTTAGGAGATATTCTTGTTTTGGTTCCTCTTGTCTTCTTGTTCCAGACAAGTCAAGAACAAAGGAAGATGCTTATCCCCTAGAGGGATTCACACTGACTCAGAGGGAGTCAAAACTATTTGAGAAAGAGGAAGAATACAACCATCCTTGAGACAATCAATGCAATAATGCATGATCAAAATCTTTCTATGATTTCATGGGCAAAAGCATGCATGACGTAGTATATGTTCAGAACAAGATTCTTCACCAGAATAGAAGCCTTCACCAGAGTGAAGCCTGAGATTGAACACTTCAGGTTATTTGGGTGCCCATTGTATTTTCATGTACCCAAAGAGAAGAAGTCCAAGCTAGATCCTTTAGAAAGAAAGAATACCGTGAATCTTCAAAGACATTCCAGATCGACATACCTGGTCAAAGACATATTGAGACAAGCAGAAACGTTGTCCTTGTAGAAGAGATAATCCTTCAAAGATCCTAAGAATCTCAGATGGAGATTGACAGTAAGACTATACCTTCTCCCCCTTCAACAGTTCAGAGGGAGGAAGACATTATTCCAGTTGATCCAGTTGCTCCAGTTGACATGTTCAGAGATATTGCAGTAGGGCATAAAAGGCCTACCTAAACTCACTCTTCTAGAGGCAGAGAAACATACAAGCTTCTCAAGGCATATTCCAAGAAAGAAAAAAGAGATTCTTCGAGCTATCCTTTAGTCATGAGCGACTTCATTGATGTCGAGACTCCTTGTCTTAGAGAAGCAACAAGAGAACACGTATGGAAAGACGCCATAACTAAAATAATACCAATACATCTTAAAGAATGAAGCATAAAATATTATTCAGGGACCATAAAGGGAAGTTTGTGGTAACCTCCAAGTGGATCTATAAGATCAAGCATGCAGCTGATGGAAGTATCAAGAAATACAAAACAAGATCCATAGACAGAGGTTTCTCATAAAAAAAGGGGGTTGTCCATGATGAGACACTTGACCCAGTGAACCGATTCACTTCCATCCATACCACCATCCATGAGTTGGTATCTATATCAGATAGATAGATTCTTGATGAGTTTGGTTTTCAGCAAGAGTATTGTTGACCCAAACCTATACAGTGTTGGTGACGAGAACCTGGTCCTGATGACTTATTCAGAAAGCATTGTTGTTGGGTACAAGTAATGCTTGACTTCTGAAATCAAGATGAAGAATCCGAGTATGATACACTACTTCTTGGGACAAGAAGTATGACAGAGGACCAATGAAATTCTCCTGCTTCGACGAAAATATACAGAAAGAATATTAAAGAAGTATGACAGAATACAAATAGACCATGATGGATTTAACGAAGAAAATTGATGATGATTCAGATGAGACTAATCCACAGTTGATTGGATCATTTATGTATCCGGTTAACACCAGACTTAATTCATGCCATGCAGTGAATGTGATGAGTCAACCGAGACAGACTCACTAGGAAACAACAAAACATGTATTAAGACATAGTTGGATATGATCCGAGATATGCCTCCAATGTGAACTTGAGTTTACAGAATATGCCAATTCAGATTGAGAGGAAAGTACAGTGGACCGGAAGAGCACATCCGAATGATGTTCCACCTTGAAGTCTTCCAGGGTTTCCTGACACAACAAGAAACAAAACTTTGTGGCCTTGAGTGCACCAAAGACAAAGTATATATAATAGTGAGTGTGCAAAGTAATGTGGCTTCGCAAAGTTCCGACAGATTTACTTGACCATGAGATGGATCCTATGATGACAACCAAGAGCTGTGTGATTCCAGTGTTTCCTGATGGTTCAAAACACAAAGAGATGAAATACCTTCATATCAGAGATATGATACAGAAGAAAGATTGTATACTTGCAATACCTTCCTACACCTAAGCAGACTACAAACATTTACTTGGTGAAGAACTCCTTCCGAGTTAAGAGGAAGTATGGATGACCTTAGCCAAAAACAAAATTCAGAGTACATCGGTATGAGACTTGGCTTGATGGAGAATGCCTCCCTAGCTGAGAGGGAGTGTTAATGATTGTAGCTATAGGAGACATCCACCAGCCTACAAACCTTTGAGATGTGGAATAATAGTTATGTGAAGTCTTACTCTTAGCTTACAAACATGAGAGAAAGCCCCTATTAAAGGGTTCGTGGTTCCAGCCTGGGACAGGGGCTAGGAATGTATATGGCCTCCTCCATGACGTGAGAGAGAAGAACTCCATATGATTATCCGATGTAAGAGCGATCTGTTGAGTTAGAGAAATCCAGAAAAGCGTTGGGCACATCATCATGAGAATAAACGAAGATGATGTGATGGCCTCCTTTGAATAGCAGTAGAGTTGATGAGAAGACTCCATATGATCCTCCTGTCGGTGGCAGTGGGAAAGAAAATCTATAGAGCAGACGTGACTATGGCTGGGCATAAGTGCACATGCAAGGACCTAGCTCATTTGTGTAATGCAGTGACTCGGGTCTATGGCATCCCTATGGATGTGGCCCCTGGTGGATGAGCACAAGTGGGTGTATCAGATCCTTTGCTATATATTGTTCAAGAGTCAAACCTACTTGTAACCCTAGTTATTGAGTAAAGGGTACAGGTCGGCCCTATCCTATTGTGTCTAAAGATAAACTGTAAAAGATAATTAATATTAATATTAATAGTAATAGTAATATTAATAGTAATAGTAATAGTAATAGTAATAGTAATAGTAATATTAATATTAACTATTATAGTAATTAATAAATAATATGACTAAGTGAGGTTGGCCCTATTGTGCCAATAGACACTTTAGTTGACAGGACAAGTCTAATATAAATAAGATGAAATCTTTCATTTGTAGACACACACACACACACACACACTTGTGAGTTTTGGAAATTCTAGCAAGTACACTTCTTGGTCAAAGTTGCGCACCTCTCTTGTGCACTAGGGTTTCTAGGTTTTTGTGCACCCTCTTGTGTGCTAGGATATTCTTGGTGGTGAAAGGTCTTTCTCTTGAAGAATATAGCAAAGGATTTGGCTGGGTTTTTCTCCCTTGTTTAAGAAGGGTTTCCCAGGATATATCTTGTGTTCTTGTGCATGGCGATTCGTCTTGTGATCTTGGGTGCTGCAACATTTATGGTTATGGCTATTTGATAAAATGGAATAAACTTCATACTTAACCTAAATTCTATGAAAAACTAACATTCTTTCCACTCCATCTGCCTTTATGAATCTACACATCTAGAAAATTTTGGCATCTCCATATCCATTCAGTGCTACACCATGTCCTCTATATCTTTTGCATCACTCTCATCTTTGCTATATGTGTATTTTTAGTAATCTTCTCTACTAGGCCAAATCTATGGGTTTAATCATCTTCATCATATTTTGCAACATTGCTATAATTTAATTTATTCCAACCATTTTGTCTTCTTCAATACCTCATTCTCCAGAACCTCTACCTAGCGCACTTGAAGATTAGAGATGTATCTTCTCTTACAACATCTACCCAATCCTACCATTGGAGGAATTCTCCACTGGCTCATTCAAATAAATCTACCCAACATCACATCCTTGTTGGATTCATCTACATTCTTCCTCTTCCATTGTAACTATTGTCTCGGATAATTCCCCTTCTTCTCATTGCAACGATTCTACCCAATGCTCCTCTTTTTCATTGGAATTGTCCCATTCTCTCAAGATTCTACTTGATTTATACCACTTGATGTAGAGAGGATTTGACCCCCTGCAACATCACACGCACAACACAATTTCTCCACAATTAATGTAAAAAAAATCAATTTCAATATTAAACATACAACCACCGCAATCTATAGTTCAATTGAAAACAAGCATAAATACACCACAATAATAAACCACTTAACATAATTAACCTCAACATAAAAAATACTCTATTTATTATATAGATTGGTTAAGCTCCGAGGCCTCCATTACATTGACAAGGCCTATGCATAACTCTTTGGGCCCCACAACCATCCACACTACACAACCCAAATCAAAGGAGAGCCAAAGGCTCTTTGCTCATTCACAAACTTCAAATTTATGCTTGTGCTCTTTATCTTTTGACCTTACAACTACCCTAACTATTCAAATCTCAAATACAATGCTTCATTTTCTAATGGCTGACAAAAATAGTAAGACTAAAATAGAACTAAAACTAAGCAAATGTAAGAAATGTGTAGGATATCTTTAGTGTTAGAGATGGTATTGCATCAACTTTCAACACCACTTCTTGATTAAAAAAAATGTTGAAGGAATGACACTTCTTTTTGGGAAGAATATTGTAACTCACATGAATGGGCCACATCTACAACTTCACAATTTTTTAGCCATATTCCTCATTGTACAATTTATCTTGTGTTGCAAGAAAGGTGCATTGAGATATTGATTATTTAGCATGTATTAAAGAAATCCATGATTCAATTACAGAATGCTAATAATTATGTTGAGGTGGATGATAGAGTTGAACGAGAAAAGTTCTATCATGAACATAGAAGCTTAGTTTTCGAGGAATTTTTTTACTACACATTGCCCAATTTTAGTTGACCTTCGTTAAATTATTTAACTAGAAGGACATCTAGATATAATAGAATCCAATAACTTTTTTCCTATCACTAAAACTTTGTTGAGGGAAATGTACATGGGTTCAAAATGTACTAAAAAGCAACGTGAATGCCTGCAAGAAATGTGGATGAGATTAAACTTGGTGTGACAATTGCAGTTCCTTTGAGTGATGATGAGAATGGTCATCCATTTTGGATTGCTAAAATTGTGGATTTATCTTTCCAAAAAGAGAAAATTACATCCATTATAGTGAATTAGTTTTGTACTACATAAAGGATCATTTTTGTGGTATCTACAAACTAGAAGTATTAGCTTGCTCTAGCAAAATTCAAGGAACAAGTGAATGCTAAAAAAGCAAACCATGAACCATTGATTTTAATGAATAATATTTATATATGGTTTTAACAAAATGTTGTTGGCTTGTACACAAGTACTTTTTCAAGAAAAAAGTCTTTGCACAACACTACAACAATAATGCAGTTGGAGGGCTATTAAATTTATTTTTATTAATATTGTCTCGTCCCAAGGGAAGAAGAATTAGTAATAGAGAACTATTGATTCTTCATAAACTTGGAAGTATTGGTTTTTTTTTTCATACATATTTTTAAATGTTTTTAAGTAATGGACAATATTTTAGAGTTTTTGTTTTATCAAAATGCATGAATTTTTCATTATAATCTAATGTTGAAAATTTTCGATATTTAAAACCACTTATTTTGTATATATATTTAATTTTTTATTTCATGAAATTTTATAAATGTTTAAAATATCATTTTTTACAGTGTGAATTTTTTTACCCCATAATCAAATTAACGATTTGAAAATTTGGTCATTTTTATAAAGTTTATTTATTTATAAATTGGACATTGAAAATTAACGATTTGAAAATTCGATCATTTTTATATAGTTTATTTATTTATAAATTGGACATTGAGTTGTAAAAAAAACATCAAAAAATCAAAGATTCTAAAAATATTAACTTTTTTTATTTGGGAGGCTTTTTAGACATTTTAGAGATCATTCCCATAAATCTCTTAAACTACGTGTTTATCACATACTACATATTTCATTTGCAATAGTGTTAATAAATGTCAAAATATATAATATGTATCTACTTTGTTCTTGTCATTGTCAATTGGGTTTAGTTCGGGTGGTTGAGAGAAATGATTGTTATCCTCCTCACCGAGGTTCAATTCTCGCAAGTGACAAGTTGAGATCTTAACGAGTATATTGTTGTAATGGCTTCAAGCCATATGTTATACCGAGTTAAAATACACATAACAAAAGCCCAGTTAACCTAATCGAGATAGCAATGATTGTACTCGAGCTAAGTGGTGGGTTATCCTTAAGGAATGGGCCGCATCATTCCATAGTTGGTTCATAATCTATAATAATATGCTCCCAACCATCCTTTCTTTGATATGGTATAGGGGTTTCTTTGCTTTATAGATGGTAATGAGTATGATAACAAACTTGTAAATAACCCATTAAGGGGCATGGGGCTAGTTGTGGTGCTTTTCATGACGTTTCCAAATAAAATGATCAACATGATGGTACAAGTAATTTGAGTGATGTAATTGGGCAATTCAAGTTTGAGTGTTTGCAAGGGCCTCCTTATATACAATAGATGACATTCCACCCAAGTAATTGATCAAGTGTCACAATGTTCCATCCCCACCTATACCTTTTGAAAATGGATAGAGAGATATATAAGTACAAATCAACACATGTTAATTGGGTTCAAGTGGTTGGCAGGAATGATAGTTATTCTCCCCACCAAGTTCAATTCGCACGAGTGACATGTTGAGTTCTTAATGAGTATATTATTGTAATGACTTTGAGCCTTGTTATTGATTAACCTTATACCTTGAAAATTCTAAGATTTATTTTGAATATTATCCTCAAAATAACAAAATAAGAGGAAGTGCTTGTAGGTTTTCCTCTAATTTTATAACTTGGAGAAATAAAATACAAATTAACACATATCAATTCAAAATCAAATCAGTTGAACTTATTATTATACTTAATTCCTTTAAACAAATATTCAATTTTATTTTTTTTGTCTTTCGAATAAAAAACAATGCAAAGGAATTGCCCAATTACTTGAAATTTAATATCCTAAAGAAGTTTCTCCGTCTATGAAGGTTTCGAATAAATTTAAAAGTAAAAAAATTACTTTAAAGAAAGTAAGCCCATTCGACCCCAAGGAAGCTTCTCCATTAAAAGGGTTGTTTTCTAAAAAATTTAAAAGAGAAGTACTTGATTCCAAAAAGAGTAAACTAATTTTAAAATACCTAAACAAAAATACAATAACCCAAGAAAATTATTTTTTCATGTAATGTATACTTAAGTTACGAGTTATTATATTTTTTTTCTTATTTTTTAATCGTGAAAAATCAATAATTTGCTAGAGTTATCAAAGCTAGGTCCATGATCAAACCTATTCGTTGACACTATAACCCATGAGTATATCCAACATATAATTTGTGACTTAGCAAGAGCTGAGGCGTCTCACCTAGGGAATCTACCCTTCTAGCCTTATCACAACGAGCCTACATGTCACTTTGTGGGAATTGAACGTGGGTGGAGAGGATAACAATCTTGCTACCCAACCACCCGAGCTAAACCCATGTGACACAAGCTACCACATCTCGGGCAAGAGGTTAAACTATAATTGAGGGTAGTATATGGTCTCGTGTATAAGACCAAGGCTAGATATTACTTAAAACGGCATGACCCCACTATTACAACCTCAATGTTGACATTGCAAGATACTAGATTTCTTGTATATACCATCTACGTTGAAGCCACCTTTTAGTTATGGAGTATGACCTAAAATAATTTATGATTGGCTAAGAGCTCATCTTCCTCAAACTTAAGGAAACATGTTAACAACCCAAGACCCAGAGGTCTTTGACATAAATGAAAATCTAACCTCTTACATATCACCAACAAGTTATTTTAGGCAGCTAGATTTCTTTGTACATGATGATTGCATCGAAAGTAGCGACGTGCTTTACAACTCAATATGACATAAATCTTATCACATATGTACATACATGACAACATTTAAAAAAAACACTAGTATAAATATATTTTAAATTAAGATTTATCAAATAGTGAAAGAAATCACATATTTTGAAATGTAAATATTTTTATTATTTAATTTCATGTCATATGTTGATTTTTTCATATTAAATAATAAATCCAAATTTAAAATAAATCTATATCAATATCTTCTTATTTACAATTTTTTTTAAACATAATTAAACTTTAATTAATAAAATCTTCATTAATAAAATTGCCAACCACTCCCAACAAAGTCAAACGATGTTGAAGAATCTTGTAATTATTCATCATCATATCTAGCATCATAGAGTCCATAGTGGAATGCATAAGAGAAGAGTCAATGATGGACAACTTTATTACCCAAATGGCGGACCTCTCACACTTTTTGTTTCATTGCTCTTATCCTTTCAAAGACTTTGCTCTCCGGTGTGACTTTAGGATGCCTAACAAAAGTGTTAACATTGATAACGTTAGTACTCAATGATTGTACTCTTCTATTTTACGTTGGTACTCAATGATAAGGGTAAGTGAACATATTATGAAATTAAAATAAAAGTGTATATGTATATAAAATGTATATTATTGTTATTATTTTTTATAATTAAATATGTATATTTGTAATTTAATAATAAAGTGAAGAAATTATTAAATTAAAGGGAGAGTTTATTTTCGTATATATTATTTTACATATTCATTGTTTATTTTATTTTTTAAGGATAATGTATACATAAACACATTTTCAAATAAAATAGGTGATAGGATGTGAAAGTATGTATTTGTAGGTTTAATGGTTAAGAATGTGTATTTTCTTTTAGAAGTTTACAAGTTCAAATCCAAAGCGGATAAGTTATGCATACTTTCGTAGACTTTAGCAATTAAATTGTTGCACAGATAAAGATCCTTTGTCGCACAAACAAGAGGGTCTCATACACCAATTTAGTGTCTGGTGTGACCTTAAAAATTAGTTCATTGGAAAAGTTGTTCGATACAAATCTTAAGTTTTGTCATTGATAATGTTTGTAATATAAAGCAAAGTAAAATAATTAAAGAACACACATTTCAAGTTCCATCTTTATCGACATTTATGTCTAATGTTAAAGTGGAAAAAATGTAAGACGTGGTCGAAGTTCCAATTTGCTACAATCTATGGTTATAGTGAGAAACTGTTACACAAATATCCAAGGTTCCATCAATGTTAATACCTTGGTCTATTACTAAGAGAAATCATTGGACATGGGTTTAAGTTTTGTCATTGTTAATCATGATTTAATGATAAAGTTGAAAAATTGTCAAAGATTGATCCAGGGTTCCATTTTTCTTAGTGCTTGTGGTCTAACAATAAAAATGAAAAACCATAAAACATATCTTAAGCTCCTTCCTTACTAATGATATGTGATCTAATAACAGAACAAAAGCCTCGTTGAACACATATCTCAAGTCCCATCATTACTAACAATAATAAGGCTCTTGTAATAACATCAAAGAGTAGAATATCATTTAGATCTCATACATAAAAAAAAATCCTAATAACATTTACTACAAGAAAGTTACTTGAAATTGTTACACGTTTTCAAAAGTAATAGGAGAAATTCATTAGCAAACATCATCTGAACATGACCACCTTGCCAAAGCTAGGAAAAATACCATAATGCTACCTTAACAATATGACAACTTGAAAGTATATTAATGCAATGTAGAAGATTGTCAAGAGATAGACAAAATCTTAGCATTACTTTAATCGCCCCATGGATTGTGAAAAAACAAGAGACTTCCACTTTTATCAAATGAATTTTAATATTCCAATAATTCCCTGGCATTAAAATTAGATGAATTATAATCAACCAACTAAAAACAATTAAACCTCAAATTTCAAAATATTTGACTCTATTATAAATATATCTAATAATAATAAAAGAAAAACAAAAAAACATACTTAATTTTTTCCCAAAATATATATACTTATATAACTATATCTAATAATAATAAAGTAAAAACAAAAAAATATACTTAACTTTTTCCCAAAATATATATACTTGTAGAAAAATTGTGAAATAAATATCTATATCTATGTGTCATTTTCACTGGATATACAATTTAACAACAAAATGGAAAAAAATTGCAAATAGAAGTTTCATGTTTCATCCTTTTACAATTATGAATTAATAACAAAATATATAATTCGTTAAACATGGATTTTGAATTAATAATAAAATAAACAATATTTTAATTTTAATTTTAAATAATAATAATAATAATAATAATAATATTTTTTAATAATTTTAATTAAAATAATATCATTTAAATTTTATATTAAAATAAATAATTATAATTATTATGTTAAAAGATGTTTTATAGTTTAGTATGGGGAGATGTTGAGGTGTAAAGTGTAAAGTGTTATGTTATTATTATAATGATAAAGTTGATTAGATTAAAAATAATACAAATAATATTTATAAAAATAAAGTCGGTTTAATAAAATGAAAAAACTATTACAAACATTTTTTTAGAGTGCACAACTTGAAAAAAGGTTAAAGATTTGCACCTCAAAAGATTTGATCTCTTTCAATCCTTGATAAATCCAAAATTAAAATATATTTATGCTATTTTTTATTAAATAAAGATGAAAAAATATATATTTAATATTAAGAAAAATATAAAGTGGATAATATTTAAAGTAAAAAAAAAGATTTAAATTGTTAAAAAAATATTTATTTAAACATTTAAAAGAATATTTTTTAAAGAAAAAATAAATGTCCTTCGAAGTGGCTATTTATACTATTAAAAAATACGATCAATCCAAATGATGACACTTGACAATATATACTCAAGGGATCCATTATCTAATGTTTACCCTTGTTTTTTAATATCTTATTTGCGGGTTATCGTGCTAAAAATTATGAATAATTATATGACTTTGCGAATCACATTTGACTTGAGATTAAATATCAAGTTAACTTAATTTTATGGGTTGAATTTTTATCATTGATGTGGGTATTTAGTAAATTTAATATATGTAGTCGGTTTAGGGTTATTGTCATTGAAATTTGACAATAAATATTCAAGGCATCCATTATCCAATGTTTACCCTTGTTTTTAATATCTTATTTCTCTGGTTATCATGCTAGAAATTATGATTAATTATATGATTTTGTGAATTGCAGTTGATTTGTGATTAAATATCAAGTTAACCTAATTTTATGGGTTGAATTTTTATCATTGATGTGGTCATTTAGTAAATTTAATATATGTAGTTGGTTTAGGGTTATTTTCATTGAAATTGAAGTTGTTGTTTGTAAATTAAGTTTAATTTTTTTATAAATATAAATAAATAAATGGAATTAGATATAAATAAGGGTGTTTTTGTTAATTGGGTTTAGTTTGCGTGGTTGAGAGTAATGATTGTTATCCTCCCTGCCCAAGTTCAATTCCTGCAAGTGATGTGTTAAGTTCATGGCAAGTATGTTTTTGTAATGGCTTTGAGCCTTGTTGTTGTCAGACCTTGTGCCCTAAAGATTTTAGGATTTACCCTAGGTACGATCCTAAAAATGAGGGGAAGTACTTAGGGGTTTTCCCCTGAAACTTGGAAAATAAATAAATAAGGGTGCTATAAATAAGTGTGGGAATTAGGTATAATTTTGGTGAATTTATGGAATAATATAAGAGGTTTTAAGTTTATTGTATATATTATGTTTTTTGGGTGAAATATTTGTGAGAAAAAATTTGTGCACTTCTTCACATTTTGTGGATGATAAATAATGTAAATTTGTTGACATTGATACAGTGGCTACCTTGGTAGGGATATTGAATGAGACGTGCAACAGATGCAACCAATTAGACTGATCCACCCGTAGACCTCTTGCACCAACCATTCAAGTTAGTTTGTTAGACTATTAAGTATATTATCATAAGCATGACAAAGAATAATAATGTATATGTAAAATCCATATTTCATTGGATCCATTTTAAAGTTTCATTTATTATTTTTAGTGGTTTTCTTGCCTTGTATTTTAGTGATGGTAAAGTGGGATGTTATTAAGGTAGTTTCATCTTAACCCTAAATCTATTGAGCATTGAGAAAATCAAAGAAAAATAAAAAACTATGTTGCTTTATTTATTAAATTATTGTTTATTGTGAGAGAGGGTTATGCTTTCTTTCTTAGAATGTTGATGTAGGAAGTGTCTATGTTGGGGGGAGGCTCATTGATTAGGGGGTCTCTACTACTTGGAAATGTGTTTCTGGATGAATTAGGGATTCTTCCTTGATTTCTGATTTTTGAAGTGGTATCTATAGTTGATTGGTTTCCCTTTTTGTCTCCCTCTAGTGGGCTTGTGGGGATTCTACTATTTATGGAGCCGCCTCTTGTTCCTCTTGAGAATTGGGAGGTTTTGTTCTATCTTCAAATTATTCCTAAGATTTTTCAAACTACCCACTCTCCTTATTGATATCCCATAGGTTTTCATGTTGGGTTGTTATATTCTTTGCCGTGAAAGTCTAGTTGAGGTGGATCGACAATTCGAAGGTTGAGGTGGTTCGATCGGGTAAAGTCAAAGTCAACGGAATCGACAACAAGTTGAAGGTCGATGTGGTTAGACTGGGTAAAGTCGAATTCGAAGACATCGAGAACAAGTCGAAGAGGTCAACCGACAAGAGGTCGACATGCAGGCATGTGGCAACCGATTGAAGACCAAATGAAGGTCGACTGGTAGTCAACTGGTAATCTGACTTAGTAGTCGATTGAAACAAAATCTCGAGATTCTTTGGATTTGTGGCCAATGAGCTGCATGGATCTGTAACCATTTTTTGGCTCTTTTTCTTTAGGGTTTTGCCTACTGTAAAGCCTATAAAGAAGGCGTGTTGCAATGTTATAAAATGATGATGAAAATGCATAATCACCAATAGATTATTAAATCGTAAAGGTTGTTGTTGATGTAGATGTAATCTGAATTGGCTACATGGTTGTTTTTGTGTAAAGTAAGAAGGTATGATGTCGATTGTGTCTTAGGTGTGGACCAAGGTTAGACATGTAACCTTTTATTCTGAATGAATAACACAACAAGAGAGAAAAACACTCAAGGATTGTTGGTTTTCCCAGTTTGGGTTTCCAGGGTAAAATCTTTGTGTGTTGTGTGCTTGCTTTGTCATTTACTTTCTTGATTAAATATGTATTCCTCTCTTCTGCTAGGTTTAGCATGGAAGTGTTCCTCATTTCCTAACATGTGGTATCAAATCTTGGTTTAACAACCTTGGATCTGAGCTAAACCGTAGGTTCAATAAGAGTCGTAAGTCATAAATCTTTAAATATTGTGTTAAAGAATGGCGAGCAACTTAAGAATAGAGATTGAAAAATTCAATGGCCGGAATTTTGACCTTTAGAAGCTTAAAATTGAAGATCTCCTTGTAGATCGAGAACAATGGATAATAGTCTGTCCAGGTACCATGCCGATAGGTATGTCGATGAAAGAATGGGAGAAACTTGAGAGAAGAGTGAGGGGTATGATTCGACTTCGTCTTGCAGATTCAGTGTTGTTGAATGTCTCAGGTAAAGATTTGGCCAAGAAACTATGGGACAAGTTGGGGAGCTTGTACCAATCGAAATCCCTGGTAAATAAGTTGTTTCTCATAAAGAAACTGTATCTTTTGAGGATGAGTGAAGGAAGTTTAGTGACTGAGCATTGAAATGTGTTTAATACCATTATAAACCAATTATCTTATGTGGATATTAAAATAACCGAGGAGGATAAATGTATTAGCCTATTATGTTATTTTCCAGACTCCTGGGTTAACTTAGTCGTGGCTATAGGGAGTAATACAACCACGTTAGCACTAGAAGACATGGTTGCATCTCTATTGTCAGAAGAAATGAGAACGAAGAACATGGAAGGATTGATCAAAGATGCTTTAGTGGTGAGAGGTCGACCGGTTGACAGAGATAAAGACAAACTCTCTGGTAGTAAGTCTAAGTCGAAGGGTAGATCTAAATCCCTTGTTCAGTCAACAAGAAGATGTTGGAAATGCATAAAATATGGGTATTACAAAAGGGACTGCAAGTTGAAGGAAATGTAGGTCATTACAGGATCCGACGAGAAGCAATCGACTGGGAGAAAGACAACTCCAGATAAGGAAGGAAATGTGTATCTGGCATCGACTTGTACATAGTCAGATCAATATGTTTGGTTGATCGACTGACGAGCATCCTATCATATGACACCACACATAGAATGGTTCTGTGAATATGAACAATATGAAGGAGGAGATGTGTTCCAGGGGGCGACTCGACAACCAAAATTGTCGGACGAGGAAGAATTCGATTGATATTGTAGGATCGGAGGAGCAGAACCCTTCCAGGTGTGCTACACATTTCGGGTTTAGCAATAAACCTGATATATGTCAGCAAGATGACTGATGCAAGGGTGCACACTCTATTTCAGAAGGATTTGTGCAAGATGGTCAGAGATGTAGTGGTCTTAATGAAAGGAGTTCTGATTGGAACCCTATACAAGTTACTAGGGAGTGTCGACTCGACTGGATGCAACAACATCGTTGTTTTTGAGGTTGACTCGACTTAGGATGAGTCGATTCAAATCGACTCGACTCAGACTGAGTCGATTCAAACCGAGTCGACTCAAACTGAGTCGATTCAAACCGACTCAACTCGGGCTGATTCGATTCAAACCGACTCAACTCATGTTGAGTTGATTCAAACCAACTTGACAAGTCATCATAAAGTCGACCCGACCAATGTATGGAATGAGAGGATCAGACACATAGGAGAAAAAGGACTTCGAGCTATGCATAACAGAGGTATGGTTGAAGATTTTCCTGAATGTAATTTAGAAGTTGACTTTTGTGAACATTGTATATATGGAAAACAAATTTGGGCGATGTTTCCATCTGGAGTGACAAGGGCAAGTGGGATTCTAGTGTTGGTTCAGTGCCTTCACTTGGTGGATCCATGTATTATGTCTCCTTCACAAATGATTTTTCCAAGAAGACATGGATATATTTCCAGAGGAAGAAATCATGGTTTTTCGAGAAATTCAAAGAGTTTAAATCTCTTGTAGAAAACTAGACAGATAAGAATATTAAGGTGTTGAGAATTGACAATGGTGGTGAATTCCGTGGAAAAAATTTGATCAGTTATGAAAGCAGTGTGGCATAGCACACAAAAATACCACACCATATACCCCACAACAAAATGGAGTTGTTGAGAGAATGAACACAACATTAATGGACAAGGCAAGGAGCATGCTCAGTGGTGTTGGGCTCGCACAAAAATTATGGGCGGAGCCAGTCGACATTGCAAAATACCTATTGAACATGTCTCCTTCTTTGACACTAGTCGACATGACTCCACATGAGGTATGGTTATTTAAAAATCCTTCGGTTTCACATCTCAAATTATTTTTCTGTGATGCATTTGTGCATGTTCCCAAGGAAAAGACACGTAAACTGGGCAAAAGTAATCTAGTGTATTTTCATTGGATATAAAGAAGGAATGAAAGGGTATAAGCTATGGGATCCTACATCAAGGAAAACAGTGTACAGTCGAGATGTGGTCTTCAAAGAAGTTGAAAGTAAGTTCGAGCCTGAAGAAATTGTTCAGACCGAGAATAATCTAGAGAAGGTGCGGTTTGAACTTGGGAACGAAGAAGATGATTCAGATGAGTCAACTGAATTAGAAGGAGATGTGGAACAATCGACCCCAGTTGTAAGGAGGTCAGAACAAGTAATAAAACTAGTCGAAAGGTATAGTCCACCCAACTTCCATTCCGCATTTGCATTAACTGCCACAGATGATGAGCCCAAGTCGGTAGGAGAGGCAGTCAAATTAGCAGAGGGAAAACTCTGGAAGGTCATCATGGTCAAAGAGATGGAATCCTTACACAAGAATGAGACATGGGACTTAGTCAAATTACCCAGTGGAAGAAAGCCCGTCGGTAGCAAATGGGTATTCATTAAGAAGATGAACGCAGTAGGTCATGTCAAGAAATTAAAAGCTCGATTGGTAGTGAAAGGATATTCCCAAGTCGAAGGAGTCGACTTCGATGATATTTTTTCCCCTGTCGCAAAATTAACTTCCATTAGAGTACTAATGTCTCTAGCTGCAACATTTGATCTATAAATATAATAGATGGATATGAATATAATGTTCCTACATGGGGACCTGGAAGAGGAAATATACATGAAACAACCTGAAGGATTTGCAGTAAAGGGAAAGAGAGATTTGGTGTGAAAATTGAAAATATCCCTTTATGGTCTAAAGCAATAACCAAGGATTTGGTAACAAAACTTCGACACATACATCCTTAGTTTGGGGTTTGTGAGAAGCAAAGTTGATCATTGCATATATTCCAAAGAACAAGGTGGGTGTTTCATATATGTAGCTTTGTATGTCGACAACATGTTGATGATTGGAAACAACATGAACACAAGAAAGGAGGTGAAGAAGAAACTATCCTCCAAGTTTGACATGAAGGATCTCGGTGCAACGAACTTCATTACGGGAATGGAGATTAAGAGAGATCGAGCAACTAGAAAGATCTGGTTGAACTAGACGAAGTATATTGAAACAATCTTGAAACGCTTCAATATGTAGGATTGCAAACCTGTGAAGGTGCCAATTCCTGTGGGAGCAAGGCTAACTGCTGAACAATGTTCGAGGACAAGGAGGAAATAAAAGACATGGAACGTTTTCCCTATGCAAGTGTTGTTGGTAGTCTAATGTATGCGATGGTCTGCACTTGACCAAACATTTCCCATGCAGTGGGAGTGTTGATTAGATACATGTCGACACCTGGGAAGGAGCACTGGACAACTGTAAGAGAGTATTCAGGTATTTGTGTGGCACAAAAGAATATGTTATATGCTATCAAGGAAAACCTGGAGGTGACAGTGAATTAAATGTACATGGATTTTTCGACGCTGACTGGGATGGAGATTTGGATCGACGAAGGTCGACTAGTGGATGCGTGTTCAAAATGTTCGGTGGAACAAACAACTGGATGAGTAAGCGATAGGCGGTCGTAGCCCCATCAACAACATAAGCTAAATACATGGCAGCTACTCATGGAAGCAAAGAAGTAGTATGGCTGCAAAGGTTGTGTTCGGGAATCCGGTTTGAGTAGAGAGCTATGAAGATAAGTTGTGACAGTCAAAGTGCAATATTTATGGCAAAGAACCCAACTTATCATTCTAAGACTAAGCACGTTGATGTACAATACCATTTCGTGAGAGACATGGTGGAAACCAACAAGGTGCTACTGGAGAAAGTAGACACGTTGGAAAACATAACAGACTCTTTGACCAAGTCTATTAGTGTTGTGAAGTTCTCTTGGTGCAGAGAAGCAATGGGCATTGCTGCACTAGGTTTGTGAATGAGAGTTTAGAGGCCTCTCGGTTTCAGTAAAGAAAACAAAAAGTGGGAGAATGTTGGGTTGTTATATTCTTTGCAGTGAAAGTCTAGTTGAGGTGAATCCACTGACGTTCAAATTCGAAGGAAACGACAATAATTTGAAGCTCAAGATGGTTCGACTAGGTAAAGTTGACTTCGAAGGAAACGAAAGCAAGTCAAAGGTCGAGGTGTTTCAACCGGGTAAAGTCGAAGTCGAAGACATTGACAACAAGTCGAAGAGGTTAACTGAAAAGAGGTCGACAGGCGGGTGCGTGGAAACCGACTGGAGACTGAATTAAGTCTGACTGGTAATCCAACTTTGTAGTCGACTGAAATAGAATCCTGAGATTCGTGGATTTGTGGCCAATGATCTGCATGGATTTGTAACCGTTTTTGGCTGCCTTTTCTTTAGGGTTTTGCCTGTTGTAAAGCCTATAAAGAAGGCATGTTGTAATACTGTAAAATGATGATGGAAATGGTTAATCACCAATAGATGATGAAATCGTAGAGGTTGGTCATGTAGATGTAAGACGAATTGGCTACAGGGTTGTTCTTCTGTAAAGCAAGAAGGTATGATGTCGATTGTGTCTTAGGTGTGGACCAAGGTTAGACATGTAACCTTTTATTCTGAATGAATAAGACAACAAGAGAGCAAAGCGCTCAAGGAATGTTGGTTTTCCCGGTTTGGGTTTCCAAGGTAAAATCTCTGTGTATTGTGTGCTTGCTTTGTCATTTACTTTCTTGATTAAATATTTTTTCCTCTCTTCTGCATGGTTTAGCGTGGAAGTGTTCCTCATTTCCTAACATTTCAAGGGCTTCAAACTTCTTGTTCTCTTTGGATGGGCCTTCTTGAGTTTTCTTTGATTGATTCAACCCCTTGGTCTACAATTTTTCGTGCCCAATATTTGTTAATCTAAATGGACTTTGATTTATTCCACTCGAGGGTTTCAAAGGTTTCTTTGAGGGAGATTGATCCCCTAGGGTCTTTGGGAAGTTTTTGGAAAAATTCCCATACTCGTGACAAGAGTTGCATTTGAATGAAAGTCAATCACAGTCTAGATCTTGCAAGTGGCTCTAATCGTCCATATTAACTGGCAATGCCTATGAAAGGCATTGCTTTAGATCCACTTCCATACATGTTCTAGCAAAATAATACACATTTCCTTTTGGTTTTGCTTGATGAATGAATCGACCTAGTTTATCCCTAATGGCTCTAAGGGTGCTTTGGACCCAAAACATTATAAGGAGATGAGGTAACTTGACCCACATAGGGGTTTCTATGATATTCTCTTATGGGTTGAATTCAAGAGACCAATGAGATAAAAACATTCGCTTAGATCCCATAAAATAAGGTATGGAGTGAAAAATTGGATCTCGATCCTCCCCATTTTGAAAAAGGAACACAAAATATCCTTGGTCACATGCAAACCAAAATCCCTAACCTTGAATCTTGGATGCCTAGTGTTCTGCTACCCATGACTTTGCAGTTCTTGGACTAGGTGAAAGGCTTTTAATTATGAACAATGCACACTTAGATAGAATGAGGTGTTTTTCCTTGGTTTTGGGGATGGAAGATCCACATAGGGGATGACATCCAATTGTTTAATGATTATACTTTCCAAGGACATGAGATTATTTGGCTAGGATAACTAGTGTCTTGAACACATCAATCTCAAATTGGAAAGAGTCATCCATTGTCACTCCCACATATTAATGCTAACTCCACCTCAAAAAAATGCATGAGATGACGACTAGGGGCTAGTTAGATATGCAAACACCCCCATAGTGAACAACGCATTGATATGATCTCTCAATAAACATAAGGGATGACATACTACTCTCCAACTATTCAGATTTGCAAATGGTGGCTTCTTGCTAGAAATCTAATTCTATAAATGGCGCAGTAGAGTCTCGACCTTCCACAAAAGGAGATGTTCATTTCAACAATGATGTTGAGTTGTTATATTCTCTTTTATTAACATGGTTAAGTTTTTTTTCAATTACATTATGCACATAAAGTTTTATTTCAATCTAGTTTATTCACATCACATGAAGTTACACGTCTCATTTATATTAAGTGGCAAAGTGCACCTATATATTCCTATAAAGTTTAAATATAATGCTTGAAATAACAATTAAATCATCATTAAAAAAAATTGGAAATAATATAAAGATTTTATCAATCATGATTTTGATGATCAAAACTATTTTTCCAACATAATGATATTAGAAAACAAAATGAATATTATTAAAATAAGGACCAATGCTCATCATCATTGCATAGTAAAATGTATTATTAAATTAACTCAAAAACATATTGGAATGAGTAAATTTGCGAAATTTATGATAAAAATGATGTTGAAAATGAACACCGTTTTCTTTTAGCATACCCTATCCTTAATACCTAATATAAGAAATAACTTTATTAAATATTATTACTTAATTGTTCACAAAATCCATAACAATGTGAATACTTTTGTTCCCACCCTATTTAAATCTAAAAATGAAAATTTGAAATATATTTAACCTAATTTTTTTTATATTTGTTTGATAAACATTGTTGATTTTAGGGGATGGTAAATGTCGGGATCATCATTACCAATTTAGACCCTTATCTAAATTTTAGATTACCATGTTTGAGAATTTTTTCACTTTGTCATTAATAATTTGTAAAGTGAGAATAATGGGTATTGGGTTGATTTCTCATTTGATTGGTTGTATTTTTCATACCATTAAGTTTAAAAACGTTTTTTAATGAAAAAGTTTTATTGATCCTTATGCATAATTTGATTTTGCTTGTAGGTTCTTCATAGCATAAAGATATATCTTTTATTCTAGTCCTTGGTTATGGGTTGCACAAGACACTACATGAAACAAGTTTGTGTGGTAGCGTAGTCTCTGTTGGGTTGAATTGAGATAGAAAAAAGTAGTCGAGGCAGATGTAAACTACAACGGAGATGTGACAAGTAGCATGAAGCACAGGTGGTATCCATGCAGTAAATGACACGTGGCCTCTAGAGCCCCATTTATTTTCTGAAAGTATATAACAAAATACAATTTGTGCATAGTGGAAGATAAAAATTTACGACGACACAAATATGAAAGGAGATAAAAAAAATTAGTTTAGTTTGAAATATATTAAAAAAGTTACATATTCTTGGAAATTTAAATGCATTTGACATATAGACTGGTGAAAGATAAAAATGTATGAGGACATAAATATAAAATGAGATAAAAAAACAGTTTTATTTGAAATATATCAAAAAATAAAAGTCTGTTACATATTCTTGGAAATTTCAATGTGTTTGTCATATAGACTAGGATTGGGGTTCCCATGTACCATATTAGAAATATGTACAAGAAACATGACAGTAGAAAGAAGAAGTGGGCGACGGTAGAGTGCAATACCTGAAAATTATAAATTGAAAGGTATTAGTCTTTGGCTAGACATTTCTATTTTAAAAAAGTGGAATAACTGGGTTGATAAACAAAGCAGGATACGATAAGTAGACTTACAGTGATGGTACATATGACCCCTTTTGCTATTTGCTTGATGATGCCTTTCCATTGATGTCGTCGATGGTTGTTGGAATCGTGGCAATTGCATGTTTCCTTTCGTCGACAACCTGTTTCAATTCCCTTTCGAGCCATTCTTCAATGTAGCTTCTCATTGGGGCGACGTTGATCTCATTCCGGATTTCTATGTTGAAAATTTCATTTTCTAATTCCCCAAAGTCGATAGAAAGATTACGTAGAGCCTGATCAATATCTTCATTCTGTACTGAATAGTCGACTAGCCATTCGTTGACGTCATCTTGACCAAACTCAAGGATGCTGTAAAACTTTTCCAAAGACAACGCCTTAAACATATCAACCTGTTTATCGAAGTCTTGCCTAGTTAAGGGAAAGGAGTTAACGATTAAGTTGGGGTCTTAGAAGTTGTTGGTCCTTCCGGCTAAGTTTATTTTGGACAACTTTGTGAATAATTTTTCTTTCTTTGATATGGCTTGTTCACATGACTGAACAATGAGATGTAGGTTCTTCACTTTTTCTTTCCAGCATGCATTTAATTGACCGATCCAATTTTTGGATGGAAGATCTTGTTGTCTTCTTCTTGTTTCTGTCATGTTGTTGACAATGGTGCCAACATGAAGGACTGTGGTTAAATAGAAATGTTCTTCATATTTTAACTCCGCCTGCAAATGTTCGAGCAAATTATGTGCCCTCGTTCCAAGGGAAGTCATGGTTTGTGATGTTTCTCACACCTCAGTAACCAGTTCCATTATTTTCTTGATATTATTCTCCACATATCTCTACACGATGCAAGGAGGATGGAGGATCCTTTTAACTTGGTTGCATGGGTGGCAGGCATGGCTATTGCCAAAGGATTGGCAAGCAATGGCATAGGAATCAAAGCCTCTTCCAATTCCTTGACCTGGTCCTTCAGTCTGTCATTCTTGGCCTCAATGTCTCCAATGGAATCATCAAGTGCATCTCTGGTCGCTATGTGAAGTTGACAGATTTGGGACGGTCACATGTTCGCAAGGTTAACCTTTGAACCAGATTTTCCTCTCTTATTTTTTACATTTTTTTTTTCAATAATCAATTTTTTGGACTGGCTGTAAAAAACAACGCTCTGGAACACGAAGGATTCATCTTCGTCAAAATTTTTGGTATTAGATATGTCCATTGGACGACTATGCTGGATCGCGTCTCCGGGTTGATCAAGGTAGTGGAGTACTCTATCCAGATCAGGCTCAAGTTCCATGTTCTCACTCTGAATTTCAGGCTCTTCCGCCTATCCCACAATTTTTTTTTTCTTCTTGTCTACTGGAAGCTTGTGAGAACTATCAATTTTAGAGTGAGGAGGGTCATTATCTCCTCCTATATTTGAAGAACTCTGAGTTTCTTTGTTGTTTTGGTGGGTCGTTGGAACGATGCTCCAGGATGTCATATTGTTGGGAGTGTTATTCGTCGATTGAACACTCTTCTCACCGGGGTCTTTTCCCTGTTGCTTGTACAATTTAGTGTTGCTTTGCAGTGTGTCTAGGTCGTCGACATCAGAAGCAAGAGCGTTGTCGCCAGTGTCTCTGTTTTCGGTCAGGTGTTTTTTGAAAAAACAATTGTGGAAGCCAAGTGTTTGTAAATGTTGTAGAAATTTTTTATTGGGGTCAAACCCTCTTAGGCTTTCAACATATCTTAGGTTCAAGTTGCTAGAATGGGCTGCGAATTCATCAATTTTGTTGACATTCTTCAACACGAAGTCCCTGACTTTCCAAGGCAAAGGAATGAACTATTTTTTTCTCTTCTCTTGGAATAGATGCAACCAGTAGTTGTATTTCCATGTTACTTCTATAACAAACATTCTGTCTGTAATGTGACATGGAAGGAGAGTAGGTTTTTCCCTGGAGCCAAAAATCCTTATCACAGTGTAATTATCCAAATGTCCAAGTGTCCCCTTCCTGTCCAAAAAACTGGTTGTTTGTTTAGATATGCGGGGAGCATCTTCTCCTAACAACAAAACTTTTAAAACAGACACGAAGCCATTAAAAAACCTCATAAAAACAATGGGAGGCCATGTGCTTCCACAAGGCCTGGTACTATAACGTTACTAGGTCGAATTCCCAGTTGAAATTCTTGGACAGAGTCAGTTCTGGAAACTGGCAACAATGTGTTATCGCAAAAACTAAGTAGAATGACATATAAAATTTCTTTTCCCTTTTGAAGCTTGAAAATTGGAAACAAATTTCATGGGAAATTAGCTTGACACAATAAAAAATGGCTTGTTCCTTGACTGTGAAATACAAAATATAAAGAGCCATCCGGAAATAGTTGTTGTGGACTCCTGTCTCGTTATTCTTGTAAAAAACCAGGCAATTTCGCGGAATGAATTTCTAAATGAACTAACCTACAAGCTTGTGATACCTTCAGGAACTACCATAAGGTCTTCCAATAAATCGAGCAAGAGGCCCAACTCGTTATTACGCTTTGCTAGGAACTGTTTGGAATCTTCTCCTTTGAACGCCAATGTTGGCTTCGAAAATCTTAACATCTGGCGGAAGACCTGAGGTGACAAAGAAGCAGAAGAGCGGTCCTGCGGTGGAATACTTATTTTGTCTGAAATAAATGTATCGGTGCACCAAGAGACCAGCGCCTTACAGTCAAAAACTTCAGGGACACAACCTGCACGAGCTATCCCAGACGTCCAAATTACTTTGTTCTGGGCGGCAGGGGTTGAGTAATAAGAATATGCCCTGGACCACTGGAAGTTCTAGTCCTCGTGCCTGGAGATGTTCACTGTATCTCCAAAGAACTGTTATCGAGCTGATGCCATAATTTATGAGAACGTTGGTTTTCTCCATACGATGGTTGAAAATGAACAGTTGGAGCCGATAATATAACTCTCCATAAAATCTTGGTTAAATGCCTATGAATGGGAAAGCTCCTCGAGCCTTTTGTTGATTAATGACACTCTGTATGGGTGTTGCATGATGAACTGTTGGCAATAAAGCTTACTTATTGCATATTTAGAAGTGCGAAGGTGGCGGGTACGACGAAGATAAATTAAGGATTGGACGTTTCATGGACGTGCCAAGCCGATGACGTGCGAACGACATTTCATGATTTTGAAATCAACACTCGAAAGGCATAATATAACCCTCCGCAAATCTTGGTTTAATGCGTATTAATAGGAGATCTCCTCGAGCCTTTCGCCCATCAATGACAATCTATACGGTTCCTGCACAATGAGCTGTTAGAATTAAATGTCACTAATTGCATATTTAGAAACTATATATATATATAATTTTATTATAGACAAGTGCGAAGGCCACAGAGACGAGGGAGAGCAAGGAACGAATGGCAAGGTTTGAAAAGCGGTCGGACAGGATTCAAAATAGGGTTACAGAGGATACTCAAGAGAGGTGAGTGTCCCACGGTCAAATTTTATGTATCGGAATTTTTTATTGCAAAATGTGTAAAATGGAAGAGAGCATGATGGGGCAGTTTAGCGGTCGATTTGTATATTTGTGGAATTCTGGGAAAGTGGCTAAGTATGGAATAGGGAAACGGTCGGTCGAACTCGTCTTCGGAATCGAGGATTGAAGATTTCGTGAACGGACCAACCCGACGACGCGCAAATGACATTCCATGATGTTTGAAATTAACACTCATAAGGGTTAATATAACCATCCAAAAATTTTGGTTTTATGCGTATTAATGGGAGATTTCCTCAAATCCTGGTTTAGCATTAACACTTGTTAATTGCATACTTAAAAATAAGATCTTATATATAATTGGTAATTTCTAATTGCAAAAAGGCGCGAGCACAGGAAACAACGATTAGGAATTGGATATTTCTTGAACCCGACGATCCGCGGAAAAAATTCGAAGAAATGGTGAAGTATGGAAAGCAGACAGACGGGCTTCAAAATGGTGTGACAATAGTTCCACAGGAGATGTGAGGACCCGACGGTCAAATTTTATGTCTCGGATGTTTTCAGTGCAAAATGTATTATATATATATAAACGTTTTTTTTATTATAGACAAGTGTGAAGGTCACCGAGACGAGGGACAGCAAGGAACGAATGGCAAGGTCTGAAATAGCGGTCGGACGAGATTCAAAATAGGGTTACGGGGGATACTATAAGACCACAAGTGAAAACATGAACTTGCAAGTCCACCTACCCACGCAACTAGACATTTTCTATAAAACGAATAAGTGACGAGAAAGATAAAGCTCAGGTAAAAGAGAAACATATATTTGGCTAAGTATAGAAGACGGAAAAGAAGGGCTAATATATTCACATCTGTAATGTATATCCCATTTCCTGGCAAGATCTTTTTTGCATATTTCTGGAGAAGTTATATACTTATTTCATATACTTGGAAAGAAGTGCGAAGGTGGTGGGCACAGAAAACAACGACTAGGAATACAAAATTCTCTATGATCTGCGAAAGAAATTGCAAGAAATGGTCGTGGAAAGCGGTCGGACGGGTTTCAAAATAGGCTAACAAGGGTTCCCGAGAAAACATGAGGCCCCGACGGTCAAATTGTATTGATCAGAACTTTTGAGTGCATACTGTGTAACACAGAAGAGGGGCTGATGTAGGAATCTGGAAGACAGGCTCCAAGATAGGCTGGCAAGGGTTCTCGAGGAGACATGACGGGCCGACTGTCAGATTGTATTGATCAGAACTTTTGAGTGCATACTGTGTAACACGGAAGAGGGGTCGATGTAGGAGTCCTGAACTCACAAGTCCGCCAACCCGTGCAGCTAGATATTTTTGGAAAAACGACTAAGTGACGAGAAAGATAAAGTACAGGGAAAAGAGAAACGAGAATTTGGTTAAGTATAGAAGACGGAAAAGAAGGGCTAGTATATTCACATCTGTAATAGATATTCCATTTCCCGGCAAGATCTTTTGTGCATGTTTATGGAGAAGTTATATACTTATTGCATATACTTGGAAAGAAGTGTGGAGGTGGCGGGCACATAAAACAACAACTAGGAATTGGAAATTGTCTGAACCTGCCAACCCGACGATCCGCGAAAGAGATTGCAAGAAATGGTC
>ML784756.1:307329-328424 GCA_009831015.1 Picea engelmannii | reverse complement strand
TATGTAGTATTTTGTATATTCCATCTATCATAGCAGTCTATCACTGAGGACCCCTCCTAGACAATGGTAATAGAAAGAACTCTTTTACCCCTATCCCAAACTTTTTTTGTAAGGCACAATCTACGAACAAATGCATAACAATCTCCCTCTCCTTTAGGCACATGTGACAAATGTTTGGCCCAACCCATCGTTTGCATTGTAGATTGTCACACGTAAGAATTTTATTTTTCACAGTTAATTAAGTGAAGAGTTTTATTTTGAGGGCACAATCCTATGATCACAGTTTCTTTTGCCATCCACCAATAAAATGTTGCCAAAGTTTTGTGGCTAAGGCCGAGTAGACATTTCTCATTGAAAGGATCCCCGAATTGTCTCCTCATGTCCATCTCAGTTCGTCCGGTCTGTTGAGAATTTGCACACCCGCCCCCATTAAGGTCCTATGAAATAAATCCCATTTAGATGCTTGAGCTCTTGTAAGACCCATCTTCTCACTATCGAGCCAAGAAGGGCAAATCGTTCCCGAACGAATGGATCTGCTAACCTGATAAATAAAGTGATTTTTTTTTTTTTGATTTAGAGTATCTACAAGTTCTTTTGAGAGAAAAGAAGCATTCCCCATATCCAGGATCTGATCCTTGCCTAATAAGATCGAAAGTCTAGAACCAAGGCTCCAACTTATCCAATGTAATAAAAGGTGTAATGACTTTAGTAGGTTCCTCTAGGTCTGTGAGGCCCGAGTTGTATGAAAAGTAGCTGATCTAAGCCAAGTAGAAGATACTTGTCTTTGATTACACGTTGTCATATGCCATCTTTCAATAAAACTCTCCACAAAGTGTTTGCCAACAACGCCCTGTTGAAGAGTTGTAGATTTCTTAACCCCCAACCACCAAAATGTTTTGGTTTTGCAATAGACTCCCACCTGCTGAGGTGATAATGTTGTTTTCCTCTCATGTCCGACCATAAGAAGGAGAAGATCGATTTTCTAATCCGATTGAGAACATAGGCTGGGATATTTGCCAAGGCCATCCAATACACACGCTGGCTCTCTAGAACATCTTTTATAAGAACATATCGTCCCCCAGGGAGAGCCAACGATTGCACCACTGACTAATTCTATTTTCAAATTTTGTAACGAGCCAACGCCAATTTGCAACCTTGTAGTTGTCCAATTTTAAAAAGAAACCAAGGTAGTTTAAACCATCCACAAGCTCTGCAAAATTGTATGGAAGAAAGACTTTAAAATTATCTACAACCTCTTGTTGTACTCCAAAAATATAGAGGAAATATTTTTGAGAGTTAACTTCTAAACCCGTCGCTTTACAGAAGACATATATAATTCCTACAATCGCCATCCATTCTTCTAATGAGGCCTTTGATATTATGAGAACATCGTCCACAAAAAGCAGATGAAAGATCCTGATAACTCTGGATACTTTGACCCCTGTTAGCTTCTCGTCGGCCTTTCCTTTCTTTAAAGATAACCCGAGTCCTTCCATCACAAAAATAAACAGTAGTGGCGATAATGGACATCCCTGTCTTAAGCCTCTACCACTCTGAAAGAAAGATGTAGACTCCCCATTTATCAGAATTGCAAAAGTAGTTGAAGTCACACAACTCAAAATCCAGTGAGTAGTAGGTAGGCCAAAAACCGATTGTAATAACGACAATCTTAAAAAAATCCCAATTTATACAATCATATGCCTTCTTAAGATCAAGCTTCAAAATCATAGCTTTTAGATTTTTTGCCTTAATACTATGTAAGCATTCATGAGCAGTTCCTATAGCATCTAGGATTTGTCTTTCTTTTAGGAAGCCCAATTGCTCACTAGATAAAGACCGGGACAAAATAGGTCTAATCCTATTAGCAATTAATTTTGCAATGATTTTATAGCAAAGATTACATAGATCAATAAGTCTAAATCCACCAAAAGAGGTAGGCTTATTTACTTTCGGAATAAGAGTAAGAAAGATCGAATTTATAGATTTAATCACTTCACTTATAATTCTGAAATCCTCAACTGCTTCCAACAGATCCTCCCCAACCAGGTCGAAAAATTAAACATAGAATTCAATCGTCCACCCATCTAAACCAAGACTTTTGTCCGTTGCAAATACCTTTAAAACCTAAATATTTTGTCTGATCCGTAATGACACTTTTCCCTGGTCCTAAAGAAACTTTTGAAGTGTCTCGGAGCTTCGCATTATAAACATCAATACAAACACAAAAAGAAACAAATAATATATTATTAAAATGCATAAAAACAAAATAACAACGCTGTATTTTCTTCAATTTTATTAAAAAAATTGTTTTTATTTTTTAAACATAAATGAAAAATGGAAAAAAGTTTAGCTAGGCGCACTCAAATGTGACTCTCATTGGTTCTACCTAATACCCGAACAGCCAAACGTCCCGAGAGTCGCCGAAAAACAGCCAGATGTCCCGAGGGTCGCCGAAATTTCCATGCCACAAATTAAGGGCAAATTAAGTGGTTTTGCTTTTAAAACCACCTTATATAAAAAAAACATATACAAATGTAACTTTGGACCCACGACTGGTATAACGTAATTAAGTTTACATCTTTAAGTTTGAAGTTTCTTCTGTCATTTGGATACAAGTCGTACTCAACTTGTCGCTAGTGCTACATGATAAATTGACATAGATAATGTTATAGGAGGTAGAGCTTGAGAAGCCCAACCCTGTATGTATACCAAGGGCTATTGAAGTGAATTCCCAATCTGGTTCTGTGGGTTTGTTGTTGCCGGATCAAGACTCTACAATGGATCGCGTGGGCACTTTCAGCTCCGAGTATTGCAACAAGCTGGATCGTGCAGCGGTGTGGGTGGGGACGAGCGTTGTGTCTGCGTTCTTTGCATCTCTGGAGCGATGTTCGTGCATCACCCTCAGCACTACCGATACAGAAGACGAGGAAGAGGCCAAGGACAGGCCCCTCATGTTCGTGACCTCCAACGGGGAACAGAATGGCGCCGCCTATGGCGAGGAACAGAATGGCGGCGCCTATGGCGATGTAGAGAAGGATTCCAATAAAATGGCCAATAATATGGTCTGAATCCCTTTCATGCCTAATTTTCATTGCGAATTTGATTTCTCTGCTAGTTTTCTGGACATATTGGGGATTAGGGTAGGTTGTATGTCTTAATGTTGGATTTGGGTGCTCGTCCTTTAGAAGAACACCACTGCTAGTTGTTTTTTAAATTTTGGAAATATGTATTGTATGCTTGTATTGGGTGCCTTCCATGTGAGTAATGGTTACATTTTCTTTTTGGGCTGTAATTCTTAAAACATTTGGAACTTCTTCTATTCATGTAAGATTAGTGAGTGATGTACTAAATAATTGAAAAATATTGCAAATCTGTATTGGGTGCTTTTCAACTAAAAGATAATTTCTTTTACCATATGGTTATGAACAGTTTGCAGCTTATATGTTAACTCCTTGGGGTGTTTTCTTTGTTGATTTATTGTTCCATTTAAGTTTTTTAGGGTAATCATGGTGATTGGGGAGATTTTGATTTTGTGCTAGCAAAGACCAGGGGTCAAATTTAAATCCATGCTTATTAGGCACGTTTTCACCGTGGCTTGCAAGGTTTGCACTGGCTGCTTATGCATTTTCCTACTTTGCAGTTCAATCATTCATGATTTCATTCATAGCGGTCCTCATGACATTGCCTCTGTCTGCCCTAAAGAGAGGGAAAACCCTACCTGCACAACTGTTGGCCTGTTGTACTCTCCAAATTAGTAAATTACCTCCCTTGAAAGCAGGGTGAGTGGCAAAAACCCACTAGTTTACTTCTGCATGCCCTGAAGTGAGGGTGGGTCATACCCATATAGGTGCTGGCCAGGGGCATTCTCCAAATCACCTCCCTCCAAAGTGGGGTGTGTGAGAAGTCCATTAAATTGTCTATGTATGCCCTAAAGAGAGGTGAGGACCTACCTGTATGGGTGTTTGCCCATTAGATGTATGGATGATTGGAATGGAGCACATCACACTGAGTGAACAATTGTTGCCATCCAAGATGGTGTGTCTTAGTAAATTTTTATCTTGGACTAGTGGGTTTATGAATTGCATATCAAAAGTGAAGTAGATCCAGTGGCTGGGGTAGCTATTCTTTATACAATTTATTGATTGTAGATGGTCATAGTAGCTTTGGGAGTTGATGCTTTCTGTTGAGTCCTTGATGGATTGTTGAAAATTGAAATTGCTAATCCCAAGGCCATGGATAATCCAACTTGTTATGTTATCTCTGTAAAACATGTAAACAATGTAATTTGCAATCTACTTTTATCAGTTGTACATGGTCATTGTTACTTTGGGAGTTGATGGTGTCTTTTTAGATTCTTCGATAAAATTGTTAATCCTAAAGCCATGGCTAAACTGGTTCGTCATATAATCTATGTAAAAAACATAAGTGATGAAATGTCTGGAGTACTTTCCAATAGTTTGCCCTGGACAACGTTTTTACATTTGTCTTGTATCTGCCACTAAGCTGGTTGAAATTTGAAGATTTGAAAGTTATATGGAGTTAATATCTTGTATCTTATCCTTGAGATCTTAGAATCATTTCAATGCACCATTTATCACAATTTTTTTGGATCATGGTAACTTCTTTAATGCAGAAAAGAATGAACATCATGGCAGTACTTTTTTTGTAACATATGGACAACTTTTTTACATTTGTCTTGTATCTGCCATTAAGCTGGATGAAATTTGAAGATTTGAAAGTTATATGGAGTTAATATCTTGTATCTTATCCTTGAGATCTTATAATCATTTCAATTACACCATTTATCACAATTTTTTTGGACCATGGTAACTTCTTGAATGCAGAAAAGAATGAACATCATGGCAGAATACTTATTTTGTAACATATGAGCTTTAATGCTCAAAGTGGTTGCTAGCTGTAACTTTTTTCCCTGGGCTCAGTCTGTATCATTTCAATTTGGAATCTCTAAATTTTGTTTTGGATTTATAATTGGTGACACCAATTTTTTTCAGATAGTTTGGAATTCGTTTTTGTATTTGATGATTTGTGACCATAAGTTGATAAGTGAAACAGCACTCTATGTAGTAAAGAATAAAGAAATATATTGATGGACAGTGAAGCCTTTTTCCCGATGGGTCTCTACTCTACAGTTCTTATTACCTGTCTTCCTATTGTAAAAGTGAACATTTTGGGTTATCTTAGAACCTCATAAACATCACTTGATTTCTATCAGAGTTCATTTACTTCTGAAATGTATATAAAAATGAATAATGATTAACTGTTGCCCGAATATTGGCGAATGCATACTTTGCTTCCAGACAACATCTGATGTGATACTGTATTGTAGTTCCTGATTGGTTGAAGTTGTTTGAGGGCTGGGTACAATTGTGCATTATTGTAAATTCTCCTCATCAGTGAGATATTTTTAGATTAATCAGTCTTAGATGCTTTAGTTATTTCTGTTAATGGCATCCATTTTATCTGTGTGCTTTTATAGAAATTTCACGTTGATGGCTGCCATGGCATATATACTGGTAAACATGAATTSCTTGATTTATGATGAGCAGACAGCGTTGCATGCATGTGTTGTCTGATTTCTAAACCATGGGACTGTGTGAGAGCCTTTTGAATTTTCTTTTCTCATTAGCTCTGGGCTTGTGGAAATTAAACACCAATTTGTGACSACAAAAATTATTGCTGGTATGATAAGTACAGTTAACTTTGCAACTCAAACTTATATGAAGTTCATCAAACCTGAAATCTTAACAACAAGCTAGAGTGTTTCGAAGCCACTTTTCAGGATGTCCTTAGTGTTTTACTCCAAATTTCTTTTCTCTCAAATTCAAATTGTTTCTCCTTCTCAACTATTTTATCCATTCAATATTTTTGGCTATTCCTACTGACCAAACTCTTCGTTTTGCTTAATACTGGTCAGACCTGCCATGATTTAGGTCTCAGCCAACCTTTTTGGCCTTGGCACATATGTCTTATATATACACTGTGTAGAGTCTAGAAAATATCCGATGCAGAGGTAAGGCCTGTCTTCTTTCAAGGCATGGGAGGTTAGACCAATTGATTTTACTGTTCATGGGGAAGTATACCATGGGTGTTTAATACACATGGAGTTATATGTTCATCCCTGAGCCTCACCAGCTCAAGAAATAAACTACTAAGCAATTTCTTAGAATAATGGTTGTATCTGATTTGGAGGAATTCACATAGTTATTGAAACTTGTAGGGCTAAATAGAGAAGTGACCAGTACACTCCCTCCAAGACACTATATTATGGGCATTGAATAAGTGTAGTATGTCTAAACCCTGAGTTTGACCAACTCATCTTAAAATTGAAAGATGCAGGTAATGATAACTACAGCAAATGAATTTGAGCAATTCATTTCAGTAAAAAACGTTCAGTGTTTTAGAGACAATCAAGCGCCGAAATTACTAAGAATTGCAGGTCATATCAGAATACATAGTTGAAATCTGCCTTTTTTTAAGAGAAAAAACAGTATGGTAATTATCTTTGAGCAGGACTCAAGTCAAATTCCAATAGGGTGAAGTCAAAGAATTTCAAAATTATCTTGGATAGACTAGTTTATCTATAACCTGCATTAGTTACTACCTCAACAAACACCTGTTAGGCTGTTAGGTGAAAAGGATGGATAAATGTAGATGCACAGGTAGGGTTATTTTTCCTAGAGGAAAAAAGTAGTGTTGAGCATAAGGTAGCACTTGTGATTGGCTGTAGGAGCGATAAGGTGCCTGCTTGTGATTGGCAACATACTACCAATCAACATCCAACAGCGTATGATGAACTTGATGGTATTTCAAGTATTTATAGACAACTCACATGCTTAGCTATGTTTTACAGGCAGTATAGACATGACTAACAAGGACTTCTTAGGGATTCTTGAGCTTATCGAGGACTTCAAAATCCAATCCCGATGAGATAGCAGCATGATGGAATCTAAGCCTTTGCCCTAATAATATATGGACTTCAACATCTCATGGTGCATATATTATTATCATATCAAATCAAAATACGAAAACTATGAATGTATTAGGTCAATGAGTGTTACCCACCTAATCTGTATAGTTCCCGTAATAGGCATATGTTGGCAGCTGAACACTGTTATCGCCTGGAGGCTGGGGAGACCAGAGTTTCAGATTTTCTGACTTATGCATCCACTAGGATACACCATATTTGTTTTTGTGAAACATATGCATAAATTGCCATACACAATTTACAACCTTTTGGCACACTTGGAGATAAAGCTCTAGCTCTTTCTTGCCTTTTTAATGGTCAAACCAGATCTAAACTTAATCTGAAATGAATACGAGCATAGGAAAAAAAAAAGAAGTCACTGATATCTGCTTCTGGTCTTTTTCAAAACGTTCCCCAGCCTTTTTGAGTGCTTAATCTAAGTTATCTACGTCACCAGTTGAAATAATGCTCGAAAAGAAATCTAAAGTAGAATTGAGCTACAAACCATTTGTAGATGAGATTAGTAGGAACTATTATTTTTAAAATATGCCATTTAGATCCTTTGGTCACCTGCTTCCTCAACTCTTCAATGTTTGCCACTTCACCACTTCTCATAAAATGTATCTTTCTATTGTTTCATTAATTTCACTTTTCTCATAGTTGAGCCCTGGTACCATTAAAAGTAACCCCAAGATAAATTTCCCAGTTCCTCGTTACCATTTCTAGACATTTTTCTTCAAATCACCCCTTCACCACTTCTCATAAAATGTATCTTTCTATTGTTTCATTGTGTATTTTTCCATTTCTGATGGTTGAGCCTTGGCATCATTAAAAGTAACTCCAAGGTAAATTTCCCAGTTCCTTATTACCATTTCTAGACATTTTCCTTCAAATCACCATTCCAACCTATATTGCCTGGCCTGTAACTTCTCTTCCCAACTTGCAGAAATCATCATCCTCTTGAGACTGACTTCTCGAACAAAGAGTGGATTCTCATGGTGCTTCTTCCACATTTTTGCTTCACCATTCAAACAAGTAATCCTTAATCTCTTGGTTCTGAAGCTTCTTGTGCCTTTCGTAGTCTTTATCGTGTCATGTATCCTCTGTTCAACTTCCCTGACATCTGCAACAGTTGGCTTAAATTTATCAAATATGGAAAGTGCATTCTTTATGTAGCTTACCTCAAAAATTTGATGCATCTTAACATGACCTTGCAATTGCAAGTTATAAGCTAGGCGGCAGGATATACCTCCTCAATTTCTACCAAAGTTGGCATGATATTTGAATTTGGATGATGTGTTCTTTATGTAGCTTACATGGAAGATATGATGCATCCTAACATAGTTTGGTAAATGCAACTTATAGGCTAACTCATCGATCGCTCTACTATTGGAAAAGGTCCATAATATATTGGTGACAACTTGCAAGTTGGCAAATTTTATTGGAGAAAGATTGATTTGTTTGCCCTAGAATATACATCTTATCCCCAACTTAAAGGATTGTGGGGATCTATGCTGTATGTTTTTGTCGGCCTAAGATCTAAGCATGCCCTCCATGATTTGGTTGGCCTTCTCTATTTGCTCATCTTTATGAGGCTGAACATTGTTGAAGTTCAATTTTTTACCCAAGGCCTAGAAGAAATCTTTCAACATATTTCTTGTGAACTTGGTCTCTATCACTTCCAGTACACCTAGAAACTCCAAAATAAGCAATTATTTAGTAGTCATAATATTTGCAATATATTTATCTTTGTTGCATCATATGCGAAAGAATGCATATTGCTACTTTTGCGAGCATTATTGATACCCACCAAAATTTGGTCACATTGTCACTGAGTCCTTGGGAGGTCAGAATCCATGGAATTCTCTCATTTTTCAATTGAAATTAACAGTGACATGCGTGATCCTACTGGCTGATTTCCCTTTGCCTTATTAACTTTTAGGTTCGATATTATCAATGGGCTTCTTTTGCATATTTTGCATATTCTTCCAGTGGTCATTTTATTTTAGCATCATATGTTTTGCCCCTTCTAGTATAACACCAAGAAGACTATCATGCCATTTATATAAGGTGTTTTACCTTAGCTTAGACACATCTTAAGTTATCAAGGATCTTTCCTTTCTGCCTATTTTTTTTTCTCTATTGAAGGGACTTGTCAAACTTTGTGACATTGTTCATTTGAGGTAGTCTTGACAAGTTATCTGGTATAATGTTTTTGTTTACAGCCCTGTAAATGAGCTTGAGTTGGAATTATTTGAACAACATTCTCCATTAATGTTTGCCTGGATTCTGATGTTTTTTATAGAAAGGGTAACAAATTGTTGTGGTTTAATCCCCTATAACTCATTGTCCTAAGACAGTGTTTCCAATTGTCAAATCTTGCTAGCATGATTGGTTTCAATGGGCCTTGTTCTGCAAGGCAACCCAGGTTTGAAACTCGGTTGGTTGGGAGGAGACACCTAAAATCCAGCCATGCTAAGGGTTGGTGTGGCCCAGGCCAGGTGTGATCCCTGGGTGATTTTGATATCTTAGAGACTCCTGGGTCGGGGTTTCTTAGACCATAGTCTAGTCTCGCAAGTCATGGACAAACTCGCAAAAAAAAGACAGTGTTTCCAATTTTAATGGTATGGATAATAGCTTAGAACTCTTAGTAGCAGATAGGATATCTTCTCTCAACATCACACATTTGTTGGATTGCTATAGCTTTGCTATATTTAGTGATTATTGAGTTGACAAATACTCGAGATGCATTAATGTAGATGGTAGATAGTTTTTATGGGTTCCACTAGTGAGAATGAGTACTTTCATGAACATCTTTGTCTTCATTAAATCAAAGCTGATAAGATGCTTTTCTGTTGATGGAAACATTTTTTTTTAGAGAAATACAACAAAAAGTTGTCATGAAAACTTGTCAATCAAAGGAAGCTTCTCACCTCATGGATGCTGGTCTATATCCTCCATTCATGAACAACTTTGACTTTTATGTTTTTTGTGATCAACTGCCATGGATGAAAATAATATGGCCTAGATATTATATTTCTTAAGAAATAATCACTTTTGAGAGTTAGTGATTCAATTTCTCTCTTTACGAAATTCAACACTATTTGCAAGTGATGCAAATGTTTTATTTTGTTCGTTTTTAAAAATCATAATACTTTCTAGGAACTACAAACTTTCCAAGATAAGGCATAGAGGAGATTTTATTGATTTGCCTTGTAAAAGTAGCAGGTGCATTCGTTAAAACAAACAACATAATCATGAATTCATAGTGGCCATGGTGTGGCACTAAATATGCATGTCTCTTTACATTTCCTTTTGTAATTGACACTAAATATGCATGTCTCTTTACAATTCCTTTTGTAATTGGAGTTTGATAATATCCAATCCTAAATTCTATCTTGGAGAAAAATAGTAGCACTGTTGATGTTTTTAGTAGCGTCAGACATGTACTTCGACGTGGGTTTGTGTCAACACGTGGGAGTCGTCACTATTACCTCTTAGAACCTTAGGAGATTCACTTTATTAAGTGATTAATAAAGTGAATATACTTTTGTAATAAAGTAAGTTTAATTTAATTAAATGCCTAAGTATTTGGCATCAGCAATTAAATTAAGTCCTAGCCGTTAGATCTCAAGTGAACGTGAGATTAGATCTCAATCGTTGATCACTTTAGGAGATCTAGGGTTTTGGACTTAGGGTAAACTCAAGGTTATAAAAGATAGACTATGTGAGAGGATGAGACACAACAGATACATAGAGAGAGTGAGCTCTCATTGATTGGGTGGAGAAACACATTCATCCAAGTGTGGAGGGCAGGGGGTCAAGGATAGGAGCAAAGAGGCAACAAGGGAGATAGCAACCAGCCAACAAGATCGAAGGAATAATCTTGAGGTTTGTAGGGCTTGGCTATTTGTTGTTTTTGTATTCCTCAGGTAGGCCATTTTCCCAGGACGAGATCCCACAATAATAATAATAAATCTCACAGATCTGGTTTTCCCTTCGGGGTTTCTCCATGGGTAGTTTACCCAAAAATTGTTGTGCAATATATTTTGGTTTCCATTTTTATGCTTCTGTTGAATTTATCGTTAATAACCCAACTGTACTATTATTCGATAAATGCGTTTCGTTTGGAATTAATGGTCGGGTGCTAGGTTAAGAGAAATTAACAAGCACTTCTCTTGCGATCCAATAAATCACCAAATTTTCAAAGAGAACATTTGTCTTGTATGGTTAGCTTATTAAGTGCACAATTGTGCATCCATGTACATGATGCCATCCTTCTTCCTTGTGAACAAGTTTGGTGTTCTAGACGAGGATTGGGATGATGAATGGACTCTGTCTAAAAAGTTCATTAATTTGATTGTTGTGATTCATCTTTCTTAGTAATGCCTAGTTGATAACTTGTAAGTGGGTCTATTTCCTTCAATCGACTTTAGTGATCGCAATCTCCCTAAACTAAATTCTTCTTTGGCAAGTTATTAAGAAAATATTGACATATTCCGAGAAAGTGTTGCCAAATATTGAAAGAAAGCATCTCAGAGGATGCCAATGTTTTTTAATAGACACTGGTAAATTTATATTATAAAGAGCTGCAACTAAGTTGGACAGCAGGGAAGTACAAAAGGACAATTGCCATGGAATATGATTGGCAATGCAAGCACACAATATATGTCAAAAACAAAAATTTCTAGATCATCCTTTGTTGTAGATTTCAAAAAATTCATCGTAGTGTATACTCTAAAAAAGACGTCCAATATAAGTATTGATTGACATAACATAAAAGCTACATGATAAACATGTTTGCTAATGGCTTCATCTTGTTCAATATTGGTAGGATGGGATTTCTGATTACCCATTCTTCCTTAAGGTCTTCCTGAGTTGAGTTGACTAACATTATGTAATTAGAGGTAGCTAAGTGTGAGACTTTATTGAGATTGCAGACCATGTTCCTCAACATGGAGCAATCTACTTCCAACACTTGGATTTGTTTCTTTTACTTAACTAGAGTATCCATGACCAAATCATTTTGAGAGATACACCGATGTTCATTGTCATGAACTTTGGTGGTTACTGAGAGAATTGAAGTTTTGTTGTTATTAATAAATTTCTCATGTCTGTGGAGCACTTTGCAAAATTCTTGGGCTTCGTTGTGGCCCATATTCAGAATCTGTTTCCCAATCAGGGAGGAATTATAAGGAAGCCAAAGATGTGATTCCTAGAGAACAACCCTTTTGTTCTCTTTAGAGTGTTGCTATAGACTTGCTCAAAGTGTCAGCTCATAAGGGTTATGCTAGGGGGGGCAGAACAAGGTGGATGAGGGATAGTCCATGAATTCTAGCACCCAGATGACAAACAAAACCACCAAACAACCCAAAAGGAACCCAAGGTCACAAGCAAGAACCCCAAGCACCACAAAAACAATAGGAAGAGCACTAATAGGGCACCACAAAAGTACTATTTTCTGCACTGAATAAAAACTCCACAATGAGAAATTCTTACCAGAAAGGCAAGCAAGTCTAGGGTTGACTGCCACCAAGCTTTGCCATTTTAACCACTTACAAACTAAGTCATTATCCCACTTGAGTCTTGAGATATCATGCCAAAGGTTTCAAAAGGTTAGTTGAGAGTTATGGCTAACATGTGCGAGGCTAGTGGAGAAGTTCCTTCACACCCCCTTGCTTGATATCGCATGACATTGAGAATGCCTTGACATGTCTTGGTTGTTTAAAGTCATGATGTTCCTTCATGTTTGATAAAACACAAATGAACTTGGGCGATGGCTTGAACATATAGACCCCCATTTTTCCTAAGGACCACTTCATTTAACTTTGTTGCTTTGTTTGCAAGACCATCTACTTGTTGATTGAAGTCCCTCCAGGCTTGGAAGAAGGTAACCTCTTGAAATCTATGACTCTCCTTTTGAATCCTCACTTTGAGTGATGTTAGCTTGCCATTCGAGGGAGTCTTAGAATTTATTAGATTGATAATTATACTCGAATCGTCGATGACAATCATAGTCCTCACTTTGTTTGCATTTATTGATATTAGATCCCGAAGGAGGGCATACGCCTCTACTATTAGCTTTTGGGGTAGCTAGGACAGGTACTTTTACATTGGTGGTGCCTAGCATGCAGAGGTGTCCGAGTGACACTCTCTAGATTATTAAAGTGGCTTTTATGTAACGACTTAAAGTGACTTTGTATGAAGTTGAGTGACTTAAGTGATTTAAGTCATCTCAATGAGAGATTAAGTCACAACTGTTGATCTCAAGAGATCAAGATCATATCTTGATCACTGATCACTTTCAAGATAGGGTTTTAGACATTAGGAGTTATAAAAGCATATCTAAGGAGAGTGCAAGGCACACTATGAGTGCATAGGAGCAAGAGGGAGTCTTGCTCATGTACTTGTGTTTGAGTGGGCAGGGCTAAGGAAAGGGTGTAGGGGGCAGCGAGGGAGATAGCAGCCAGGTGGGCTAGGCTATCAGCTGCAGTTTTGTAATCCTCCGATGGGCCATTGTCCCAGGACGAGAGCCCAAGATTTTATCTAATAAAATCAAACTCAGAATTGGTATTCTCGCAAGGATTTTTCTAGGGGTGTTTACTTGAATCTCATGTGCAATATGTGTTATGGTTTCTGTTGTTTATGCTTTCACTTATTTTCGTTGAGTAACCTAGCTGTGTTTTTTATTCAATAAATCTGTTTTATTCAGAATAATCTATCGATGCTGGGTTTACAAAAATTCAACATGGTATCTGAGTCGAGACTCTGAGGAAGTCGGGTTTTGCACGAAATCGGATTTTGGCAGCGAGAATTTGTTTGCGGGAATTTTTAATTGCAGACAAGCTACCGGGTAAAGAAAAAAAAAGGGAGATTATACGAATTGATCGTATGATGTACTAATTGAGCTGCAAAGTCGATTGTATGGCCACGTAGGTTGCTGGACAGGGTGCAAACCTTTCGATTGTTGTGTGCTGAGGGTGGTTGCAAGTAGGAAAGGCGGACAGAGCTGGTTCGTGGAGAAGCGAGTAGGCAACTGCCGTGTGAGCCACCAAACAAGCGACGATTGGAGATAAAAAACAGATCGCGAAGGTTCGCGTGCGTGGACTGCAGTGTATCGAGCCGGTCGGGCAAGAGATGATGCTGTGTGGAAGGCTGCGTCGACGGGAGTGAAGGAAACAACCACTGGGCCGAGGTATTGGAGATGACAAAGTAGTTGATTGTGGTGGATAGAGCTGAAGGCCGCACGTTGGGTGTAGCAGCCAGCCGCCTGATCGACAATTAGTCGTCGACTGCAGAGCTGCGTGTTGCAAAAAGGGGAGCCACAACAACTGCTAATGCCAAGGACGTAGGAGAGACAATGAAGTGGGGATTCGCTCGCCAACAACTGTTGAAGTGTGCACGGGTGACGTGGCAAGGGAGCCACCGAATGGTGAAGGGAGTGGCTAGCAAGGTAAAGAACACTCGCAAAAAGCCGTCGGTGTCTGAAGGAGGCTGACGCAGGGTGATGTACAGGTCACAGGTAGACCGAGTAAGTAGTTGTCGCCAGGTAGCGCTGTCACCAACAATCAAGTTAGCTGCCAACAAGGAAACCAATAGCCTGATAGGGACAAAAGGCAACCGACCTGCTAAGAAAATGATCGGGCAACACACACAGGCTGTGGGCAGTGGGCAAACTGCCTAGAATTGTTCGGGCAGTAGGCTTAGGTAGCGGGTAGGTAGCTTGGGCAACATGCTAAGATAGTCGGGCAACACCTAGAAAGGCTCATGAGATCTTAGAAAAAGGCATTGGGAAGCCCATAAAAGGCCCCAGGCAGCAGCGAGAGGTTTTGGGCAGCCTCGGGCAGCAGGCAACAGGTTAGGGCAGCGGGCAACAGGTCCGGAAGGCCAAATTTGAGTTTGGGATGGGTTGTGGACAATGGCTCATCTCGCCATATGACGGGAATGAGGTCGACGTTCCTTAGTGTTCCGGAGAAAGACTCAGAGTGTCATGCGAATTGTGGGACTAGTACCATGCATGCAGTTAAGGGGGTTGGATGTGTTAGATTCCAGCTAGAGTCAGGAGTTTCTTTGGAAGTGGCAGGAGTGATGTATGTCCCAGGGCTGAAGGTAAATTTGCTCTCAGTATCAGCCTTGGAGGACATGGGGTATGTAGTTACGTTAGAGGATGGACAGTTACTCATACGTTCAAAGGGAGCGGTTACCCAGGATGCAATAGTGAGGCTTGGCATCAGGGAGGGTATGTTGTACAGGGTGTCGGGACAACCTGTAGTGGGGTCTAAGGGGATCTTGGATTGTAGATCAGATCATAGTGCAACGGAGGTAGCAGGAGGGTTTTCCAATTTCAGAGGGAGCAACTACAACAACAACAGATTTTATGGGGTCAGAGATTGATCCAGGAGGAGTTTCTTCTAGAAGTACCTTCCTCGCTAAGACGGAGTATTAGCTTTTGGGGTAGCTCAGACATGTACTTCTGCATTGGCGGTGCCGAGCATGCGGAGGTGTCCGAGTGACACTCTCTAGATTGTTAAAGTGACTTTTATGTAATGACATAAAGTGACTTTGTATGAAGTTGAGTGACTTAAGTGATTTAAGTCATCTCAACGAGAGATTAAGTCACAAAGGTTGATCTCAAGATATCATGATTAGATCTTGATCGTTGATCACTTTGGAGATAGGGTTTTAGTCATTAGGAGTTATAAAATCAGATCTAAGGAGAGTGAGAGGCACACTATGAGTGCATAGGAGCAAGAGGGAGTCTTGCTCATGTACTTGTGTCTTAGTGGGCAGGGCTGAGGAAAGGGTGCATGGGGCAGCGAGGGAGATAGCAGCTAGGTGGGCTAGGCTATCACCTGCAGCATTGTAATCCTCTGATGGGCCATTATCCCAGGACAAGATCTAGGATTTTATCTAATAAAATCAATCTCAGAATTGGTTTTCTCGCAAGTGTTTTTCTAGGGTTGTAAACAGGGATTGGGATCATGAATGAACTCTAAGAAAGTTGTCACCTGTCACATTCTTATGTGACCAACTTAGTTCTCCCATCCACATCAAAGTTTTTAATCTCTTTTCTCTTCAATTTGTGATTTAGTGACGAGGGCAGAAGTATTGGACACTGGATGGGAATAGGAATAATTAGGTAACATGTTTTTTGGAATTAGGTTGACAAGGGTCCAAAAGTATCATAAACTTTGAGGTATAGTTCTTAGGAAATTGCAAGAAATGGGGAAAGTGGCAGCAGATGGTCTCTAGAAATGGGAGCAATTTTTTTCAAGTAAAATCTATTTAGTATTATCATTTATCTATTAGATTCAGAATTGTAGAACACACTTTATAACTTGACTCTCTATTTGTATACAGAAAGAAAAAAATTTCCTCTTTAAATATTGAACTTGTTAACATCAGATTAGCCTTCATAAATCTGAGTGTTGTTTTCCAGCATATGTTCGTGGATATCGTTTGGGGTGAGCTCAATGTTATAAAGTTCACCATTTGCCATCAATGATTCGTGTACATTATACAAGATGAGCTCAACATTACAGAGTCTATCATTTGGCATTGACGGTTCTTGAGTACCTTATTCATATGGGGATACTTGGTTGCAAAGCTTTGTTCTAGCCTTATCTTATTCTAGAGTTGTATTATATTTGTTTTCGGGAGTATTTAGATCAGTGTTTTGAGGTGGATAGCACATCCTGTGCTATTATTAGCATATTCTCAATTCAAGCTTCTAACATCCTATTTTTAGCAGTTTTTTACTTGCATCAGATTCACATGCAGATTGAGGAGCATGCATAGGGGATGGAGGATAGTCAGATGGGCACTTTCAGATTCTTGATTCGACTATATTTTGTGGTTGCTGTTTTTAGAAACTTGGTATTTTCCAGTAGCAAGTGACAGTATATTTATTTACTCATTTGGGAGATAGGCTCATGGTTCGAATTTGGGGTGAACTGGAAGAGTTGTTATTTTTGTAAAATTCTATTTTTAGAAGGTAGTCTGAATAGCAGGAAAATTATATTTTTGAGGACCCAGTTTTGAGATTAGCCCATGGTTCTAATTTCAGCTTAATTCGAGACTGATTTTTGGGTCTATGTTTGGGCAGTGTAATTTTAGCAGATGGATGGTATTTCAAGTAGGGGGTGATTACTTTTTTGAGTACCCAGTATGGCAGAGAGTATCAGTGCGAAATTTTAAGCTATTTTGAACACTTTTATTTTTCAGGGACTAGTTATGCTTTGACCCCTACTATTTTTGGAGGTTTGTGGTTGGAGTGAGATTTGGGCTTAGTTTCATTGCTATTTGTATTAGGAGATGGAGCACTACAGTTGAGGAGCTTTCATACGACTTGTTGGAGTTGTGCATTGCTTGTATTTGGCCAGATAGAGGAGTGCACATTGTTGACTTTTGAGAGGATTTTGCTATTTTGGTCAGGAGGTAGGGTGCATGAGTCATGGAGGCCTATTTTTATCAAATCACCTTGGTTAGACATGCTATTTCCATCTATAGTCGTAGCACAAGGTATGATGAGCTATTTTTATGGTTGAGGAGAGTGTTTTTGGAGTTTTCCTTATACACATGCTATTTTCATCTTGAGGGGAGTGCATGTCTTAAAGAGGACACGTTTTGGAAAATTTCCTTAGTTAAATCTTCCATTCTCTCCCAAAACTAGAGTGCATGGATTTGGAGAGGCTTCTTCGGAGGACATACCTATTTTCAATAGAGGTTGGAGCTTATGGCTTGGAGGAGGGTTTAATTGACTTACATTTGAGTTATTCAACTGTATTAGCCTTCTTTACCTCCTTCACCCTCTTTGTAGGAGTTATCTTTGGTGGGTTGTATGATGTATCTTTTGACTTCTATTGATAGCTGGGGATATTTTTGTACACTCCTATGCCTGTTCTATAAAGGTGGAAGGGGTAGGGTGAAGAAGGGTAAGTTGTTATTACTGAGCATTGATTTTTTTTGAGTCTTTTGTCTTCACACCCCTCTTTTCTGTTGGAGTGAGTGTTTTAGAAATTTCCTGGCAAAATGCTTTTTAATGCAACTCAGAAATTTCACCCCTTTCCTAAAGGTTTCTTGGATTTTAACCTTTTGAATTTTCAGCCTTAGGGCTGTTATGAAATTTAAACAAAACAGCAGCAACAATGGACAATTTCAACCGTCTAAGGCAAGCTTATCATTAATATAACAGATCTGGAAACACTTATAAGTTATGACAGCTGTAAATACAACAACAAATCTGCTCTTATATTCTTCAATTATAATGTTAAATGACTTACATATTCACCCTTAACTTATGCCAAATCAACAGGAAACATAGTGTTGGAAATTACAAACCATGAAGAATATAGATGGCCAAAAATCAAATCTGCAATAAGACAAGTATTGGATAGTTGGAAACTTCATTAATATGGATAAAGATGAAATTCATGTACATACCATAGCCTTATCACAAGGCTAGTACAATCCTCTAGCTCTTCAAAACCCTAGCTAGGGAAAACCAAGAAAACACCAGCTCACACCAAAGAGATCCAACAAGCATGCATCACAGAAGCATGTCATCCAAGGCAAGATGTCTCGTCATCTTCTTCACTTCAACAAGTACAACCTAAGGTTCATCTCAAAACTCTAATCTCCAAATCTCCAAAGAATGAAACCCTAACCCTAGTCTTCAAGATGCTACAACAAGCACAAGAACCCTAGTGACTTTGAGAGAGAGAGAGAGAGAGAGAAGTATTGCGCGCCTCCTAGTCACATCTCTAATACAAGAGTGATAAGAATGATTGACGAATGAATTAATAGTCGGGGACTCTCTCCTTCCTCTATATATATGAGAGGTAAGGGAGGCCAAACAATATGTATGTGGGTCTATGCCCTTACAAGAAACCTACAATAACACATGTAGGCTCATGCATGTGGAGTGCTACATTCCAAGGGTACACGTGTCAAGCTCCAAGGTGATGTCATCAATAGGCAAGGCTCTAGATGCAAGGGTGCTCCACAAGGTGTGTCCAATGCCCTTCCTACATGCCTCCAAAGACTCCAACTATGCTCTTAAGTCATGTACTCCACTGGGTCCACTTTTCCTGCATGAACCCTGTTGCAACCTAAGTGTCCTTAAGCCAACCCCAAGATTGCATACAAGCATCCAAGCTACCCCATGCTGTCTAGGGCCCAACACCCTCCTCTAGGATCAAAACGATTCTCCTCCTAAGTACGATGTTCTCTAAGCAAGTGACCATCTCCATGTGGCCATCATGTAGAATGTCACCAAAGCTGTCTGGAGTTCTTCCATGCCCTAGAGAAGAATATCACACAAGCACCCAATCGATGTCAAGCAACCGCAAAATAAGCCATCTCCAATGTGCAAATGCATCACAAACCATCTCTCATGTGCAAATCCATCATAGACCATCTAGGTGCTAATCATACACCATGCACCCCAAATCTCATGAAGCATCCCCAAACATGGTGTAAATACTTTCGTAGTAACCTTGAAAGCTAACACTCCCTCTTTATGGAGAAAGTGTTTTCACCAACACATGTTGACTTCATCTGCGACTCCACCAAATGTGCCTCCTACAAATCTATACACGCAGAAGTCTTAGAATATTGACCACTTGTGAATATGAAAGAACATAACCCTAGATCATAAGCAAACTACCTAACTCGATCATCCCTCAAGTCAACGTCATGGGCTAAAATCGATGGACACTACATCACGAGCTATGCAGGACATCTTGCAAAGATAATCATATCTCTATATAAGACCAAGACAATTGGATCACATTTATCAAAGTCACAAAGATAGAGATCTGCAGAAGTCAACTTATTGATCCTAAAATACTAATATCGTAGTATCGGTAACAACCCATGCATGGCTATGAGCAACATGTGAGCATGATAATCCCTCTCATGCAACTCAAATCCTCTAGCAACCGAAACAACCTGAACCAGGTCAGCTCCCAGCCTCCCTCATCTCGAAACAATCTTGAAGCAAGAGTAACATCATGGTCAACTCCTTTCGTCCGAGAGAATCCATCAACCCCATCTCTGTACTCTACAATAATCCCATCAACAACAACCATGGGATCAATCCTAGCATCATCCTTCATTAAGGTATCACACCTCTCCTCCTTAAGTTAACTGGAAGATTCATGGATGAAAGAAACCAATCCAATATGACTAGCATATCTCCTAGGAGTTATACATGCCTTCACTAAAGATTTGGGCACTCCTAAATGTTGTCAAACCTCTTGCAACCTAGAAGACTCATCCAACCTCATTGAAATGAACATGTGTCACTAGATTAGCAAGTAACTTGTAAAGGCCACCCTCTCTCACCCCTCTAGCCAAAGTCCTTGGACTAGCTAGACTACAATCATCGATGGTGCATTGGTTTCCCTCAAAAGCAACTCTCCACAGTACATTTGTCATACATGACAATGAAAGAAGATTCTTTAAAGAAGGAACAAATAGAACATTATCGACTCAAGAACATCACCTAAAGACATTTGAGAGGAAATGGAGCCAAATCTCTTCACAAGATAAGTAGCATCATCACCAAGCTCAACACTCATGCCTCCCTCTTTCTCCTAAAACCTACTAAATAATAAGCTATCATATGTCATGTCTTGAAGCTCCACTGTCCTCATTCCATCCAACACTAGACACAATGTTAGAGGACAAACAAGAGGCTATGGAAAAAGTAGTCTTAAACTGAGAGGGATCCTCTACACCTACTACAGTCCCAATTGCAACTTGTTTCATACCTTTTCCCTTCTTCTTCAATGGACATTAGCTAGCATAATATCCCATCCTATGACATTAGAAACACATCACCTTACTCAAGTCCTTTCCTATATCTGACCCTTCTTCTTGTAGCCTTCCTGGCTACCCTTCTTTGTTTTCTGACAAGACCAATAGAATCTACTTCCCTTTGTTGCTTTGAACAATATTTCAATATGATTTCTTCCTCCACAAGATCAATCCAAAGCTTTGGAAACTTTGGCAAGGTCTCTCGAGCACAAATACCTTGAACAAAAGATATTTAGGAAGAAGCAACCTACAATAACAGATGTAGGTTGACATGTGGAGTGCTACACTC
>ML784756.1:281330-306352 GCA_009831015.1 Picea engelmannii | reverse complement strand
TGCATTTCTGCATGCAGATCTGCACTTTTAAGGGCAGATTTTCATGGTCTAACGACAATTTTACATGTTTCCCAAGGCAGAAAATTATCCTTAGGTATAAATCTGCATTTTAGCTTGTTGTTTAGTGTGTTTTAGTGCAGATTACAGGTCTGATATTTTAAATTACAACAAGCATTTATTGCAGTTTGGCAGCATTTGTTGATCTCTAGGGCTCACACTTCGCTTACAGGTTGCATAGGGATTCCCTCCGGTGCTTAGCAAGCACTAACCCAACATGCAAGGAGATTGTATGAGGTGGCAATGTACATTCTCCGGTTACCTTTTAACTCTTCCAATTTCAAGTGTTAACTCTTCTAGAGTTGATATTCGAAACTGGCTGGTTTTGAGTGTTAAAACTTAATAGAGTTCAATACTCATCGCTCAGTGTCCATAATACATAGATGTAAGAATTAAACAAACAAAATCATAAATGCCAGAATGCCTAATGGGCAACATCACGTCTCAATCATTATTTGCATGGTCAGTCTCAGGTGGTGCTTCAATATCTAGATTATCTTTATTGTCCAATCATTGTGAGTCATGTGATTCCACCTTTATTGGCAGGTGAAGAATGTTAGATAGTCCATCTCTGTTTCACCCAACCTCATCCTCATTAGGTTACTGTGAATCATCTGAATAAATTGGTTTCTGCCACTCCAGTGCTTGTAGACTATTTTAATTGAAGATCAATCTTTTTGTCCTCTTTGCAACTGGGATATTCCTCTTCATGGAGTGAATAAAGGAGTATGTTCTCCAACATGTAGAGGACAACACTTTGATAGCCAATTACTAAATCTCTAGAGCTAAATCTTGATGCATCATCCCCAACCCATTGTGTCAAATTGGGCCATTACTTCTATATCCTTCTATGCCAAATTTGATAGAAATTCATCTCTCAATAAAGCAAAGGAAATAAATTGCATTCTAGTCAAATTGATGTCTTCTGGTGGATATATCTTGCAAATCTTCTTCCTTGCTTCACCTCTGTATCTTTTGTAAGTGGGATTGTATATTGCTATTGGGACTGAGATTCAACAACAACTACACTAAAACACATACTATCAAGCAAGGGACATTGAGAGCTTATACTTAAGAAACCTCCGATGAGGAAATTCTAATCATTTAATCAATTCCCGAGTGTATTTCTATTGTACAATTAGGTCCCTTTATATAACTTTAGGTGACCATAAGAATATTTCATAATTAGATATTTAGTTCAACCATCTCAATAACTATCTCCAACGATATCTCTATGAACCACTGGACTTAATCCCATGAGATTCTCATCCCTAACTTCTCTCCTTGTCCTCATCTTTAATTCATATGTAGATTTCTATGTGTTGTCATCATTACGAAGCAATCATATAATTTAGACATTATTTACGATTTACAAGTAGGAGTTAATCCTTCATACTCCCCCTTAACGGATACTTGTGATTTAATAATCTTCTTTCACTGGTCCAATCTTCATCTTTTTTTTTTTCTACAGCCTTTGCCTTCAATCTTCTTTAGCTATGCTTTTCATCTTCATCTTTTGTCTTCTGCAATCTTCATCTTTGGTCTTCTTCATTCTTTATCTTCAATCTTCTTTAGTGTTCATCTTGTACCCACCAAATATAAACATTGTCTTTGTTGAAGCCCATACATAAAAAAGTCACCATCCATCAGAAGACATGGGTTGCTAGCCATTGTAACCGATAGTGCTCTAGGAAGCTTTTTCTTGTATATTGTTCATCAACAATTCTTGACAAACATTTTCACTCCCTTGTATCATTATCAATCATCATCCTGGGTTTTCTTTGGCTCACCTGTAACCACATCTCTGGTTTTCTTTTGCTCAACCGTAGCCACATCTTGGGTTTTTGTGGATTACCCTCAAGTTCTCAACCATTGCATCCTATGGGGTTTTACATTGATTTACCCACCTACACTAGCAATCTTCATCCCGCACTTGAAATAACTCACATAAAAAAATGTTTTCTTGTTGGGTTGTGCAATGTCCAACAAGGCAACTTATGACAATAAATTGACAAACTTAATTGACGCATTATTATCGTGATGTAGATCAACTTGTCTTTGACATCAACGACTTAACTACACTTTCAACTTGATTGTATGACTCTTTACATTACTAAACACTTGACTTCGACTTGATATTAATAACTCTCAACCTTTCGCCACTTAATTTTGACTCAATAACTCAAACTCTCAATTCCATCTTCATATTTTTGGACTCAACTCGATTTTGACTCGACTTTGCCAAAACTTTAACCACTTATATGAACAAACTCTCATGCAATGACATTGACATAACTTCACTTTGGATTTTATTTACCATAATTACAACTTATGATGAGTGTATAATATCTTTTAAACTTTCAAATGCTTTGCAATTTGACTCCAACATTTCATTTCAAGACTCCTGACATCTAATAGATTCTCAACAATGTATTTATTCAATGACCTATACTTTTCAATACAACAATCTTTGAAAGACCAAAAAACATATGTTTATGACAACATGGTTTTTTAGCTAAACTCCATATACCAAACACCTTATTGTGAGCAGTGGTCTTCAAACAAATCAAACAAATTAGACCATATCAAAGACACATGGTATCAAAAGAATACCAACTTTGTTTTCTTCAATCATTCCATTCTCTTTTCATATTTTAATTGTGAGAGAAATAACAAAAAAATAATTCACATCATCTTCACGCTGCGTGCTTGATCTCATCTTCGGAATTTAAGAAGACGTGGAGGCAGCGACACTTTCTGCCTTTGAAATTATTAATCTCTTGCTTATAAGTTATAATAATGCTACTCAGTGATTCTGCTCTTTATCCACAGACGAGTCACTCTGCACTTGTGTTTCATGTTAAATTTTGGCAACCCAACACCTGAAAATTTACTTCCTAGCAAACCCTTGTTGTAATAAACTTATTAAGTGGATTTTACTGAATAAAAGCACAATTGAGTTTTAACGATCTAAATAAATAAATTAGCGGAAGCACAACAAGGAAACCATACACATTTGCACACGTAATTTTCTGGGTAAACAYCCTTAAGGGAAAACTAGTACCTTGCTGATTTTATTAAGCTAAAATTTGGGCTCATGTCTTGGGATAATGGCCCACCTGAGGAATAATACAAAATAACAAAATAGCCTAGCCCATCACACCTCAAGATCTGTCCTTYGATCTTGCTAGTTGCTATTCCTTTGCTCCTTTCCACGGACCYTGCYCTTGCACACTTGGATGAAAGTCCTTCTCCACCCAATCAATGAGATCTCACTATCTCACTCTTTGTGTGTCTCCTCCTCTAACCYAGGTTGCCTTTTATAATCTTGAGTTTACCCTAAATCCAAAACCCTAGATCTCCAAGGTGATCAAAGGCTGAGATTAGATCTCACCTTCACTTTAGATCTAATGGCTAGGAWTTAATTTAACTCACTGATGCCAAATACTTAGGCATTTGACTTAAATTAAACTCCATTAATTACAAAAGTACATTCACTTTAATAATCACTTTATTGAAGTGAATCTCCCCAGTCTTCAGAGGCATTAAGGACGACTTCCACATGTTAGACACAAAACCGATGTGGAAGTACCTGTCCGATGCTACAAACATCAACACTCCCTCTTAGCGAGGAAGGTACTTCTCAAAGAGCCACCTGGAACTGGTTCTTCCTCTGACCTTGGCACAATGTCGCACACATCATCTCACACACTAACATCCCTCCAACCCTCAGTGTCTCTTTGAACACTGGAAGTCACAAAATTGATGATACTACATATCAGTGCCATGAAGTTTGGAAATTTCCTCGAAGGCCTGCTCTCCCTCAATGTGCTCCTAGGAACCTTTGTTAAGTTTTTACTGCTGTTATTAGATTATTTCCAAATTACATGAGCATTCAATGCATTTCCAAAACAACAACATAAAGAGGATCACTGAAAGAAACACAATCACAAGGTACGCAACATTTATCCCGGGAAACCCTCATGGGGGAGAAAACCCAACAAAAACTTCCTCAATAATAGATTGCCAATACAATGCCAAGACTAAGACCAAAAACACCAAAGATAAACCAAGACTAAGCATGCACCTCTCTTCTCCTTCCTCCTGCAACTGCAACTGCCTTCAAAATATGTGCACTAGATGAGTCAGTGTGAGAGTGAGTAAGTGAGGCACCATCCTCACATATAAATACTAGTTGAGGAGGCGCTAGGGTTCCTGTCCAACCAACCTATTTCTTCCAAGGTAGCAACGCAGAATATACAATGGACATGAAGGCAAGTTAGTCATGTAAAAGAAAGATAAACAGTTCTATTTATTCCAATGTAACAACAAACAAAATACGATTCACATGAGAATACGCAGAAAGATACGTAGTCTATACATACAGGTAAACCCAAAAAATTATATTTGAAGGAAGAAAAGAACAACAAAAAAAAAGGTGCAAAGCAACAAAACAAACACAACAACTATACAGACAGTAAATGAAATACCGAACACTGGAATATGAAATAAGAGTACAGGTATCCACCTCTGTAACTCTTCGTCTACATTCTTTCCAAAGAGTCCATCGTCCTCTCCAACCATTCTGTTTGTTTAAATGGAAAAATTGAACAGACATGAAGGAGTTTAGTATGCAGGAAGACATGTAATGAAGATAAGTTATTATGTAGGAAGGCACACAACATCTACATACAACAAACTAGGTGAACACATATACAGACAATAAATGAAATACAAAACAACACAATATGAGAACATGTACCTTTCTATCTCCTCTTCAACCGATGCATTCAAGACTCCATCATTTTCTCCAGCTATTCTGTTTGTTTGAATGTGGAAACGCACAAAATACAATGAACATGAATGGAAGCTGGTATGCACCAGAGAACAAGTAATATGTACATACAATGAATGAGACTCAACGAATAGAATAAAATAAAGGCAAAAACACAAACCTTGCGTTTCTCCATCCATAGTTGTAATTATGTAATTTTTTCCCCTGCCCAAAATATACTACAAGCCACAAAATATTACGAAATTGCATGGCCGTAGCTAAACGCTTTTTGGTTTTCCGTGGCAAAGTATCCAGATATGCTTCCACCCATGGAAATACATGTTCTTTATCCTCTACACAGATTGTTGTGCCCACGATACAAGATTTTGGTTTTCTATGGCAAACTACCCAGAGATGCTTCCAGACACGGAAATACAATTTTGCAGTATCTTTGCTGTACATATCATATCTCAAGTACAAGACAAATTGTATCGTGGGCACACCAGTCTGTGTAGAGGATAAATAACATGTATTGTCATATGGACACATTTCACCATACATGGTTTATAAGTGCATCTTGCATATGTTTTATTTTAACAAAAAAACAATGGATATTGCAATTTCACATGTATTTTTCGAACTATTTTTCATGCAACTATTTTCTATCATGTCAACACTAAATCACCAACAAAATCTCACAACAGAACATATATCGACCTTGCCAGATAGGACAAATAACACAACCGCATGTCCACTTGTGGGTGCTGGGGGTGAACACCGTAAAACGTCCAAAAAAATAATAATAGTACAAAAAAAAACAAAAACAGCTCCAACTGTCGACGCAGGCCCCAACCCTGCAAAGCCGAAGCAAACAAAAGAAAACAACAAACACCAAACCAATGAGAAAGCACGAACAAGCCCAACTGCAGCGACAGGGCCCCAAATCGTAAACTTGAGTCAAACAAACACAACCAACAACCGACGAACCAACGAACAAGCAACAACCACCGAACCAGTAAACAACATATGTATCTCCAATGATTACGAAACTGCAGCCGAAGCACAGAAGGAACCAGAAACATATGACGAGCATGCCAGTAGAAATAAACAAACATTCTTACTTGCAAACTGCAAACACTGAACAACAAAGAAGGAATAGAAAATGAAACTATGGCATGGAAACTTACTCCGAAATGATGAAAGGTAGAAGCCCAAGTCTAATTGTGAACCAAACAACAACACCAAGTAACAACCGACGAACCAACGAAGAAGAGACACTGACCGAACCAGTGAACAATGTATGTAGCTTCAACGATGACGAAATTGCATTGCAAAAAACAAAAAATGCCTATTCAACTGGTGTTGGACAACAATATTGTCCAAAATCACTGCAACATTGTATGGAAAATTTCGAGGAACAATGTACTCTGAGAAGCGTATTTCGATAAACATTTAAGGATGCCAGGCTGTCTAAGGGCCTCACGGTATGCAAACATTTAAGCTGTCAGGCCTGTTGGAGGACCTCACGTGATGCAAACATTTAAGCTGTCAGGCCTATTCAAGCACCTCAAAAAAAGTGTAAAGACATTTCAATACAAATACATTCGGCAAGGCTAATAATAGTAGCACAAATAAAAAAATAAATCACAATACAAGGTTATAAACTTTGGAATTATCAATCACTATAAAGCTTGGATATTTAAACATTTCAATATGATTAGTACAAACAAAAACAACAACAACAGGAAATAAGAAATCAGTGAAGATGCAAGAAGCAAGCATGAACTAGTGAACCAGTGAACTAGCAGTGCTATTGCCCAAATTGACCGTAGAGAACATTGCATATAACAAAAAAATGGAAGAAAATTAAGAAAGAATGAAGTGTGGTAGGTCTCTTACGTACCAACAAAAACATTTATTATAATTTATTATAAAATAAAATTAGTAACAATAGTTCGAATAATAGAGAATGTATCCGAAGGACAAACTTTGGATACGCTAGCATATCAAACATTGAGATAAATTTAGCTAGCAGAAAATGCTAACACAAACATTTGAACTAATGCTAGCATTAATCCACCTTCAAGCAATGCATAAGAAAAATATATGATTCAAAAAGACTGTATACGATCAAAAAGTTTGGATATGATAACATATAAAACATTGGGAATGACGAAGTCGACAATAAGACCTCCAATCTGCTATCCAATCAGAACATTATACATATCATACTTATTATTATATAAAAATCAATGTTTTTAGTTCCCTAGCTCCAACAATAGATATTATGCAAATATTTGTGGTCAAAGGACAAACGAATATGAAGTCAACGAATTATCGATCGCTATAGTCCCTCTATGCCTACGACAGGGACTAATAAATGTTATAACCATTTAAATAAATATTTATGATGATTGATAGAGCATTTTCTTTAATTTGGCAAACATTTTCCAATTAAAAACAAAAGAAATCACCAAAAATCTAAAAAAGATTTGCACCTCAAGGGATTTGATCCCTCTTAGTGCTTGATAGATCCATTATTAAGATGGATTTGGGGGTATGGACACAATTAATATTGCTACTTGACAACATTCGCTGATGTGGGTGTTTTTCCCTAAAAATCTATGTTGCCTTTGATTCTTTAACCTAATACAATTTCATTTTTTGAAATATCCCAATCTCACTCTGCATTGTAGACATAGTGCTTGCACACTAACATTTCCTACATGGAATTATGGCTCCACCATATGTTTTTACGCAAAAGATAATTATGCAAATATAAATAACAAAACAAATTTTGCGTCTTAGAATAGTGGAAAAATAAATGCCATGAAAAGCAACATTCATGTTTTGAGTATCAAATTGCATATCATAAATACCTTGCTCAAGAAGGAATTTAAACCATTGTTCTTTCAAATAAAAGTATAAACTTGGGCAACGAATCGACATACCAACATGTTGGAGGCATATCTAGAAGAAGTTTAATCTATCTCCTTTAATCTCTATTTTTGTAGCTTGCTTCTGAATCTTTTCATCCTATTCATGCATCTCTCCTCTGTTTCGCTTTAGCATAGGTTTCATTTTTTTGTTCTCTTCCCTCAAATGCCAGGTCTTATCCAATTGATTGGAATATCGAAGAATAACCTTCTCTTTCTTCACTATTATGTCATGCCGATGTTTCTTGAGAGTAATATGCCCACGCTTATAGTATTCAACCTCAACCCTCCACTTAGATGATTTTGTTGTCATTAAGCTCAATTGTGCTCGAAACCATGCCGTTCCCATGGTCTAATGACAAGGTACTTGTTTTAAAGAAAACATTGACTGATGACATGCAACCTTTGATTTTTGTGTCACATCTAGCATTTTTAATTAGGGTTTATGTAGTAGCTTATTGCCACGTCTCTTCTGTAATTGGGACCCCCATACTTGGATATATTCAACAATATTTTCTTAAGTGCTCATAGAAGAATCTACATCAATATGAGAAATAGGTTCTGACTTGATTGTCTTGGCTTTCTTTTCTTCCCCATTCTTATCCAATTTCCTCCTTTCTTGAGTGCTTCTTTGTTGAGAATGTCTCGAGGGCTCAATAATGGCCATGGTGGGTGCTCATATCTCACAACAGTTTCCTATTGCTCTTTTGTTGTTGGAACTTCCCAACCTCTTTATCCGCAATAGGGGCATCTCCAAGGGCTTCCTCTAGTCTCTCATCAATAAGAACTTCAGTAATGTCCTCCCATGTTATTCTTGGTCTCTTTTGTTGCAGAGCATCCTTGATCAAGAGTTGAATCAAGTAATTGTGATCCAAGCTTGTTAGTCTCCTTTTCTAGACTTCCCTAGCTATTTTTAGTAGTGATATCAAGAAAAAGTATGGGATGCTAATGTGTTGACTTTGCCTTAGATGAGATAGATGCTTGAAATGACAAACACAAGAGTGTGATTTCCCTCGCATGTAATGTACTTAATCATATGCAAAGAAACTTCATCCTAGGGTGGTAGAAGCAAATTCTACCACTTCACCCTCTAACAAAAGGTCTTGTTTGCTTGTAAAGTTCAAACATATAATAACCATATAGGTTGAATCTAAGCAAAGTATGAACAAATGATATTATTCAAGATATAATAAGAGAAAGTGTTTGAAATACCCTAGCTATTGATTGTTGAGCACATAAAAGGTACCATTATGCACATGTGACAGATCTGGGTGGATCAATACTTTGGAATTAGGGCCACACTGTATTTATACACAACATAACATATGAACATGATTGATATTTGGAACGAATCTAGATTTTGCAATAACAATGAGTGTGGTATTATTGAGAATGGACATAGTTACTGATTTCAGTAAGTAACCCTTGTTGTCAGTGACATGTGGGAACATGGCTGTTGTCGTTCCTTTTTCTTTTTCTTTTTAACAGAGGAAGCTTGCCAACATGTTGGTTTTCAAGGTTTCCTCTGCCTTGTGGCACCGTAGAGTTTTCAATGCAAGATTAATTTTATTTTGTTATGGAGAAAAACTCGCCAACAAGATGATTTTTAGGAAATCCTCCAGGCCTTGGGGTTTTTCATCACTATATTTATTTATTTATTTTTCTCTTTTTGAGATGGCATTGGATGTCTTTAGACTGAAGATGAGGGTGCCTTCAATCACATCTAGTTGGTTACGCTTTTGCAACCAAGATACAAACTTTTCCTTGGATAGTGGCTTCTTGTAAAGCTTGATACAATGACCGTTAACCATGAGTGGAATCTGATAAGAAAAAAATGTGTGCAATTTCTCAGAATTGTTGTTATAAATTGTATCAATCTTGTAAGGGATCGACCATAAGTTTAGAGTTTTCCCTTGAAGTTCTTGAATCGAGAGTCATACAAAAGTGCCAAATCATTGCAACCAATAGATTTTTCTTTGGTGAAGTGGCCATGAGAATGTGTTCTCTACTGTTGGACAATTTCTGTTTCAAAAAGGGCTTGTTGTTGAAACTCATCTAGTGCATTATGCTCGTCATACACCCTTTTTACGATGTAGAAATCCTCATGCTCAACTCTAATGCAATCCTTCAAGTCTTGATCTCGAACTCAATAGTTAGGAGGATAGTTTTCACATAGACTAGCTTATATAGTGTGAAACCAATTGTAGTTTTCCTTGTGGTTTGATATGCCCAAATAGCTTTAGGTAGATGATTGGCCCAATATTTATGAATTTGCATTGTCTTTCTGAAAATATTCTTTGACTCTTGGTTTGTAACTTCAACTTGTCCATTTTCTTGTGGATGATAAGGAGTGGATTTTTTGTGCTTGATCTTATACAAATTCACTAACTTCTCAATCGCATTTGAAGTAAACTCAACACCTTGATCTGTAACGATTTCATGTGGCACATCGAATTGGGGAAGGATTTCTTCATACAAAAAATCAACTACCTTGTCTTCTCATGATTATTATAGAGTTTTAACCTCAACCCATTTGGTAAGATAATCGATGCAGACTAGGATATATTCCTTTTGATTATAAGGTGGATCAATAGGTCCCATGAAATTCAATGCACATTTTTCAAATGGCTCCAATTCTATTTGCAATTGCAATGGCATCTCACCTTTTTGAGTAGGCTTATCCTTGCATTGACATTCATCACACTAAGCAACATACTTTCTATCATCTTTGTGTAGTGTTGGCCAATAGTACATTACTTGAAGAATTTTGTGAGCACTCCTCTTTGCAAGAAAGTACCTCCACAAGGTTCATTAGGACATGCCTCGAGAATGTTGTAGACTTCATCTTCATGTACACAACAACGCAACACATTTTAAGGTCCAATCTTGAACAAGTATCCATTAATCCAGGTGTAAGGAGCACTTTGTTGAATTATTCTACATCATTCTCGATTAGAGAAGTGTTGTGGAAATATTTATGAAGCAAGACAATTTTCTATATTTTCAAACCATGGGGTTTGAACAAACAAAAAGAAAAGGTGCTCATCTGAAAGGAGTCATCTACAGGTTCTACATTTCCACTATTAGAAATCTTGGAAAGAGACTCTACAACTACATTTTCTTGACCAACCTTTTCAAGTATATTTAAATCAAATTCTTGAAGCAATAACAACCACCTATTGATTTAACCAGTTAGAAAAAAATGATTCAGTAGACACCAATTATTATAGTAATATGTATGTACAAACATAGGGTATCTAGTAAATCAATGCCATAATTTGTTAATGGCATAATTTAATACAATACAATTTCTCTTTAATCATATAATTTAGTTATGCCCCCTGAGAAGTTCTTGCTGATATAATAAATCACAAACATTTTTGCAACATATTTTTGTCCAAGAACATTTCTCAATGCTTGTTCATAAGCATCGATATAGATATGGAAAGATATATTCCACCTTGGCCTACAAAACATCGAAGATGAAACTAACTTTTCCTTTAATACCTCAAATGTATGCTAACATTATGAAGTCGTAAGGATTCAAAAATATTAAAAGAAGAGAAAATAAAGGTGTTGCAATCCTATCAAAATATTTGATGAACCCCCTATGATAACTTGCATGACCAAGAAATCCATAAATATCCCTTTTCTTTTTAGGCACCTGTAAGTTATGAATGATGGAAATATTGGTACGGTGAACTTTGATACAAGACAAGGATATAATGTGTTCTAAAACTATCCCTTCATTCATTAACATAAAATAGATTAATTGCCCAAGGACATGTTCATATCTTGACATTGCTAAATTACTCCTTTAAAACTTTCCAAGGTGTACTCAAAATATTTTCCATACACTATATATCTCAACATAGTGATGAATCAAATAGAAAAACATGCTTAGGACAACACATCGTAATGTAGTAGGGGAATTACACAACCCAAAAGGAAGAACCTGATCGGTTAGTGCACCGCATGGGCACATGAACGTGGTTTTGTCTTGACCTTTAGGGGTAATTTTGTAACATGCCTGTTTCCCTCAGCGTGTAATTAATCATTAATTATGATCACCATGCTATGGCATGTGAACAATGTAAATGAATTGTTGTTTAGATTTTCAATAACTAACTGTGGGGGTGAAGCCTTGAAGTACTGGCCATGATATCACTAGAGGAAAGAGTGAGGAAACTATAGAGAGGGTTCATTATGTCAAAATGACCCCAAATTCTCTTTGTTGAAATAATAAGCCTCATCCTGATCCTAAGGAAAAATCAGTTAATGATAAAAGGACTGGTAGTTGAACAACCAACTACCCCAATGAATGGCAGCATGGATGGTTTGGCTGAGGAGACAGGAAAACTGTCAGCCCAAAGTACCACAAAATGTAGTTTCCTGCAGGCCTAGATTGACCCGAGTTCCTTCTGACAGAAGGACTAGGATAGGTCCAGAACCTCCCTAGGGAAAAAGGAGAGGGCGTGCAAGAGAAGGGAAGATAGACCATTCAGAAAAGAGAGCGTGTGAGGCTCTCCAGATCATAGGAAGAGCGAAAAGATTAAGCAGTTTTGGTTACTGGAGAGAACAAGAGAAATAATCTCTAAGAGTTTGCATAAAACATGACCTGAGTAGAAGGTCATGAGCTTGATGCTGAGGGAGCATTTGATAAACCTCGCAGAGGTTGAGACAGAGAAAGGATCTATGAGAAATTGCAAAAGTTCCTTAGTGATATAATGGTTTGGCACAGGGGTGGCCAGAGTGCTAAGAGTGAATGCCTCTGAGCCTACGATTGGGTGGAAAGGAGAACACCCACAATCAGTTGGTCAGTGATCGATTGTAACAGATAAGTATTTCATATAACCTGTGTCCTAAAATTGAAATGAGTGGTTGGATGTCTATGTCTATGACTAAAATTTTCATTACATGATTAATATTAGTAATGCTTGTCGTCCCTCTGTGAACCCCGCATTTGAATGGTTTTTGTTTGCCTCTGCTTAGCAGCAAGAGGACCATTAGGCATGGGTCTTCAAATGAAATTAGGAATAAGACTATAGTTTGTTCATGTGTTGGAAAAATCCCCAAGGATCAACTTTACGATTCTAGAGTCGGGACAAACTCCACGAGACTATTAAAGTCCCGTTGATCCCTCAAAGACACCTTTCCCTGTTATAGAACTTGAGTTCTATGAATGGAAGGTGCTTCCTTCAAAACAATCGTCTAAGAGACCCAGAGCTCATGCCCACGATCTTAACCAGATTTTCGATTAAGAGTTAGGAGTGTAGCCTTTGGAGCTTGGCAGAGTTCCATAGGACCAAGACCTTGGAACCCTTCGTTAAATCCAAAAAGGAGTTAAGTTATTCGGGACTTCGGGAGTCTGGAGCTCTGGGTGAATGAACATTGCAAAGTCCAAAATGCGCTAAAGACGATCTGTCGAGGTTGTAACTTGACGGTGGACCGACAGTTGGCGGTCATTTACCCGTTATCGTGGGATTCGTCCCCGTGTTAAACCCCGATCCGCTTCTTGGTTGTGAAGTAATGCGAGCCATAGATATGAGGCTATTCAGGACCCCCCCTGACCGTTGGATCTACGTCATGGTCATTTGACGCTGACCCACTCTGGGAGAGAAAAGGTGTTAAACAGTTAGAACCCCCAAACACCGAATTCACGAAGTAATGGGGACCGTGGATCTAAGGATCCTTCGGGACCCTTCTTGACCGTTAGATCGAGGCTAGTGAAAGAATAGCGTAAAATACTCCGGCGAAGTCCTACTCTGGGAGGTTCGACATGTTGGTGGATGAGAATATCGCCTAAGCGCTGAAGGTCGGAGTGACGTGGCATGCTGATGTCCCCTAGGGTGACATGGACCCATAGTAGGTGTGCTACGTGTCACCCCAATTTATGACTTTCACAGACTTTAGGTGTCAAATAGGCCTTGACACGTGTCACTAGTTGAGTGGGCCACATGTCACCCTTATCTCCTGCCAAATGTCTTCCATTGGGTTTACGTCGTGGTCAATCCGATGTTGACCACTCCAGGAGAACAAGAGTGTTAAACGAGAGAAACTCCCCGAACACTGAAGTCACAAAGCTATGAGGACCTCAATCCGAGGATGCTTCGGGATCTCTCTTGACCATTGCATCTAGACCGTGGTCAGTCCGACGTTGACTACTTCAGGAGAAAAGGAGTGATAAATGGGTGGAACCCCCGATTGCCGAACTCGCAAAGTGATGAGGACCGTAGATTTGAGGATATGCGGGATATTCCTTGACTGTTGGATATATGTCGTGGTCAGCTCAACAATGACCACTTCGAGAGTAAAAGGGAAAATACATAGCCAAACCGCCGAACGCCAAAGTTGCGAAGCAACATAAACTGTAGCTCTGGGGATCTATGTCGACCTATCTCGAACGTGGGATAATATGTATTAATAGGTTACTGGCATGAGTTCGGACTTCGAAGATCCGAACGATTTCACAGGTAGAAGGGGCTAGAGGCTCTCGAAGGCTGTCCACTCGGAGTGACATGGCACGCTGACGTCACTTAGGGTGATGTGGACCCATGATCCAATGGTTCCTATCTCGTCGTTCCATGCGCGACCACGCGTAAGTGTGGTACCCCGCGAGAGTTCGAGAATCCGAGACTCCGACATTCATGAGATTTGGGTTCGTAAACACTTGGTGAGGAATTTCGTCGAAGTATGGAGACTTAGGCGTTAATTGATATTTATAACCCTATGTGCCCTTGGAGATTTAGTAAGGAGTGGGATTTCACTATGTTAATGATTAATTAACTTAGTAGGCCTATAGGAGATAGAAAAACGTCAACTCCTGGTTGGGAGAGTCTTTGAGTACTATGATGATATGGAGTGCCGGGTGACAGGGAACCATGTGGTGGTAAGAGACTCTAGTAAATAAAGACTTAAAGAACTTTGAAGGGCCATAAATTTTGGTCTAGACCTTAGATCTGGGAAAACTTACAGTCGTTGGAAAGCTCTTGATGAGCAGTAAATGATGGAGGTCTCGGAAAGAGAATTTGAGATAGTTGAGAAGAAGTGAAAAAATTATGCCCCATCCCTTAAAAGGATACTTAAGTGGTTGGGTGTGTTACAAAGTGATATCAGAGCGGGAAAAAACACTTGGCCTGCTTGGGCTCACGAAAGAGTCAAGTGATTATTTTTCTTTCTTAGAAGACTTTAAGGGAGAGGGCACCCTGCCCTACCCTATCTAGTAGAGCATGATTCGAACACAGGTCTGGATGGGTCAAAGAACAATCATATGACTAGTTTACCAAGGCTAATATGAGCTTGTTGAGAGTATTGCTATCGTACATAAGTTATTTGCATAAGTTCCTTGAGGATAAGGTTGCAAATTAAAACTCAATTGGGATTTTACCCAAAGATATTGAATCATGCTAGATTGTGGCAGAGGAAGCCTATCATTTCTTTTGGGAAGTGATAGCCAAACCTGCAAAAGTGGGATTATGAAGCTTCTCTTAATTAAAAGTATTGAGTAAATGAAGGATTTGGCATTGGGATTACAATCCTCCATGTCTAGAGACCTTATGGAAGTAGGTGAGATCAACCTACTTGGCCTGTCATAACTGAAAAACTTCCACTGGAGTAATCCCTCCTTGTAAAATAAAAGAGGTCATGTGGGATGATAATGAACCTCAAGGAAGAAGTGGAGTGACATGAGCAAATTGAAAAGCTCGTGGGTGTGCTAAATCATTTTAAATCCGTATTAACTAAGGGTAGGTCTATGCATGAAAATGCAAGAGGTAAGTAAGTGGAACCCGTCTGCACTGCAGACATGGGTATAATGCTTGGTGCACAAATATATGCTAAAATGCATATCACAAAGATAGAACATACATATGACATGCACATATACTTATTATAGTCTGTCATTGAATGTAAAATATGGTGACGTCATAGATCATATGGTTAGTGATGATCTAACTATGGCAGCATAAGTAAAGGGTTGATGATGTTGAGTACATAGTGCCTTATGAGGATAAGGTAGAAGGATTAATGAAATTTTGATCCTGAATGTGGAAAAGGAAGTGTTGGGGCACCTCTAGATGACCAATGGGTCAGGATGACATCTAGAAGTGGATGCTATCCATATAAGGTATGGCTTGGTATGTTCAAGTTGTATTGAGAGGGAATCTAGAAAAAATATTCCCTTGATAAAAACGTCTGTTAACCAAAAATGGTTGGAGGCATGAAAAAAAGAAGCGTGATAAGTTGTCTTGTTGCCTTGGGCACTGTTGGAATTTCCCAAATGGTATTTCAAGGTTGTTGAATAACTTTATACTAGTTGAGGCAAAATGCCTTCTTACTAGTTTTTGTCATATGGAAAGGGGGACATAGTTATGATTATGTCTGTTAAAACTTGCCATGTGGATATCATGTGAATGATTGCAATCTCCCAACCGAGAGGGAAGCTCAATGTTGAGTATCCCTATGGAACTTATTATGAGAACGAAAGTAAGATCCTTGGGAGAAGGATCTGGAAGTTTGATATGTCCATGAAGGACATGGAAAGGGTGCAAGCAATGAGCTTGCATGATGAATGTTTAGCTATGTTTGTATATGCTTGAGTGCATGCATTTAATGCATTGTGAGGTTGCTTGATATGAAGACTGATATTAAGACCAAATATATATATATATATATATGTCCATGAAGGACATGGAAAGGGTGTAAGCAATGAGCTTGCATGATGAATGTTTAGCTATGTTTGTATATGCTTGAGTGCATGCATTTAATGCATTGTGAGTTTGCTTGATACGAAGACTGATATTAAGACCAAATATATATATATATATATATATATATATATATATATATATGATATTAAAAGTGCAAGTGATGCACATGTATGATGCAAGAGTATATGCATACTAAATGAATGATGTGTCCTCCTAAATGAGTGAAATGTAAGGCAAGAATTTCACTTTCCAGGATTGAATGAATACCATGGATGCATGGTTGACTCTATTCTGAAGAGTCATGAAAGTTTCATTTTGAATAATATCTTGAGGGGGAATGTGTAAAAAGCTAGTATAAATAGGTGAAAGACTAAATGAGCAAGGACACTCTATTGTCATAATAAAAGACAACATGGATACAACTTTGAGGACCACATGTACATGATTGTGAACAATCATGAACTAAATAATTTTTCAATCAATACAAAAAAGAAACTATAGGAGTGCCTATAGTAGACACACGGTATGTTGAAGCATACAAAGAGGAGCACTGTACATAAAATCACATTGGGATCATGTGCATATGTAGTTCATAACGCAAGTTCATATTCCTTATGGAATATTTGGTAAATAACTGAAAGGGTAAAGTTGAAGTTGACCCAAGGTTAAGACCATCATAGATAATAATGGATATGCAATAAGGAAGTTGCATGATGAATGAGTTCCCTATGGAGGAACTGTGTAAATACTCTGTCAGGAGAGAAAAGTCACAACCTTAATGACTGTTGAAGATTGGGCAGTGGGTTGCAAGTTTGTGTGTGTATATATACATACATACATACAAGAATCCTGGATTACATCCTAAAACAAAATGTATGAGTGGAAAACTAACAAATGAATATTTAATATTCTGATAACTAAATGGTAATTTGCAGAGTGCACATGTTCATAATTCATTGTGAACAAAAGGTTTGTTGTTGTAGCATGTTGATTTAGCAAGAAGGTTGAGGTGAACCTAACTAAGTCTGCTCAAGAAAAAGAGCAAGAAGATCCCAACATGGAATAGATTGCATAAGAAAAGAAGGATAAAAAGGGGGAATACTTTTCTCACTTAAAAAACTCTGAATTGTTTAACAAAGTTGTAAGCCTTAAAAGAACAACTGTGAACACAAATACAACTGGTAAAAGTAAAATAAACCCATGAGTATGTTTAATGAATAGGTTTGGTTAAGCCGTGTTAAGTAAAGACGATGAGGCTTTGGAATAACTCATCTGGATGGAAAGTCCCAGACTGTGTAGAAGGAGTTGGAAAAGGGTAAGAGCCCTTAACTCCTTTCTTGCTGTATATTATGTTTTCCCTGGGATGAGAAACTGGTGTGCTGATGAAAGTACATGTTTTGACACCATAGTGAGGATGGTTGTATGACTGAAGAAACCTTTGAGAATTATTGGTGTTGCACTCATGAAAAACATTAAGCATAATGTGATGAAGTGCATGAAGATAGGTTAGGACATATCCAAAAATGTTTTATTGACTACAATGCTATGATACAAGCATTTTTATATTTTTTACATGATGACTAATATACTTGTGATGTATGTCATGTGTAGAAAGAAATTTGATTTGTTGAAAAAGACAATGACCAATGATGGACAACCTCAAGCAGAGGATGACTATAAGAAAATTGTTGTTAAAATATTGTTGAAGAGACTTTGGGAGCCCATGGAACACTACTAATGAGGTAAAAATAAGAAAATTGGTGCTAGCAGGCATGTTCATGCCTGTGTGGCATAAGGTATGAAGGAATTTGGTAAGAACCCCTTCTGAAAATATTTCATTATCTTAATTATATGCAAATAATTTTGAGTGGCTGTTGTATGCCATTGCTACCCAAGCATGGTAAGATTTAGGAAAGAAGAATATGAATAATAGAGAGAGGAATTCTATGCCATTCAAGGATGAGTGAAAACCCTTGCAAGAAAATACATGAGTGAGGAGTACCATGAGCACAATGACCAATCTAGGGAGATTGGGAATAAAGGTATTCATAGTTAGCACATTGCATGGAATTCCCATTAAGGAAGGAGGACCTTCCAATACTCTACTTGTATTGTAGGAGTGTTAAAGAAAAGATAATCTGGGTGGCCATGAGTGTTGACACCCTGGTTACTAATGAAGGAAGAATGCTTGAGTGCACCCATGTGAACCTTTTAGTTTCATCGGTGCTGATTTGAGATCATGATCAACCTATAGCAGGAAGCACAATCTTGCTGTAAGAGTGAATGAGAATGATTAAGCCTATGGTGAAGAGGTTGGTTAAGCTCCAACACACCATGGCAATGTGCTTGTCATAAGTATGGAAAAATTGAACCCAATGCAAGGGTACATTGGGTATGGATGTGGCCCTGAATATTGGTACAATGATTAAAGTCAACTGATATTTGAGTTGCATTTGGAAAATTTGGTATGTTGAAAGGATGCATATGTAAATAATGATATTTCCTTTTTTCTTTGTACCCTTGAATGGTTTTGAAAATATAATGTGCATGAAAACTAACAATTTGTTTGGCTGAGGAACATTGAAATTCCAGGAAGAAAAGGGTCTTGGATATGGTGGTGTTGTAAGCCCATAAGGAAGAACAATTGCCTGCTGAGCTAAACTGCTATGGGAAGGTGAGATGAAAAATATCTATCTAGGGAGGATAGATGAAGGATGTCAAGTTGGAAAGCATGAAAAGGCTACTTTTGAGACATGAGAACCCTATGGTAAGCCATGATCATCCTAGAATATGTTGTGTTGTAGTAACACAAGCCGGAGGGATGCCTCCACTGTAAGGTTCAATGACGTCTTTAGAAATCTTTCTGTATGAGAAATCCTTTGCAAGGAAATATGGATTGCCCAAAGGAATGTATAGAAAAGAAGGGGATGCCTGAACCTGGGCCTGGAGGGTGAGTGACCGCAAGGAAGAGGAGATTTTGATATTTTTTATAAACTGTTGATTCAGATCATGCACACAATGAGTATGTCAAGGAAAAACAATGAGCTAAGGTAACAAGACAGCCATATGGATGCAAATTCATGAACTTCACAGATAAGTATGGTGCTAGATTATGGAATCTTTTGTTTTGAATTTTGCACAACAATAAGATGTTTTCGCGTGAAATTGTGATTAATATGCTTGTTGTCCAGAATTATTGAAGGTAGGTGATGAAGGCCAAGTGTCTGGAAAGGATCTAACCAAGAAATAGGATCAAGATTTCTGAAGCAGCTGAACGACAAAGGCATGACAAGTGTTACTGAGAAAGAACACCGAGGGGGGTGTTTCTTTTAAGGGGGAGGGGATTGTAACACTCCTATTTCCCCCAACTTGTAATAAATCATTAATTATGATCACCATGCTATGGCATGTGAACAATGTAAATGAATTTTTGTTTAGAGTGCTAATAAATTATTGTGGGGGTGAAGCCTTGAAGTATTGACCATGATATCACTAGAGGAAAGAGTGAGGAAATTGTAGAGAGGGTTCATTATGTCAAAATGACCCCAAATTCTCTTTGTTGAAATAATAATCCTAATCTTGATCCTAAGGAAAAATCAGTTAATGAGAAAATGAATGGTGGTTGAACAACCAACTACCCCAATGAATGGAAGCATGGAGGTTATGGTTGAGGAGACCAAAAAACTGTCAGCCCGAAGTACCACAAAATCCAGTTTTCTGCAGGCCCAGATGACCCGAGTTCCTTCTGACAGAAGGAACAGGACAGGTCTAGAACCTGCTTGGGGAAAAAGGAGAGGGAATGAAAGAGAAGGGAAGATAGACCATTCAGAAATAAGGGAGTGCGTGAGGCTCTCCATCTCAGAGGAAGAACGAAAAGATTAATAAGTTTTGGTTACTAGAGAGAACAAGAGAAATAATCTCTGAGAGTTTGCAGAAAACATGACCTGAGTAGAAGGATGTGAGCTTGATGTTGAGGGAGCCTCTGATAAACCTCGCAGAGGCTGAGACAAATAAAGGATGAGAAATTTCAAAAGTTCCCTAGTGATATCATGGTTTGGCATGGGGGTGGCCAGAGTGCTAAGAGTGAATGCCTCTGAGCCTACGGTTGGGTGGAAAGGCAAACACCCACAGTCAGTTGGTCGGTGATCCATTGTAACATATAAGTATTTCATATACCCTGTGTACTAGAATTGAAATGAGTGGTTGGATGTCTATGTCTATGACTAAAATTTTCATTGCATGATTAATATTAGTAATTCTTGTCGTCCCTCTGTGAACCCCACATTTGAATGGTTTTTGTTTTCCTCTGCTTAGCAGCAAGAGGACCATTAGGCATGGGTCTTCAAATGAAATTAGGAATAAGACTATGGTTTCTACGTTGGTTGGAAAAATCCCCAAGGTGTTTTCCCAAGGATCAACTTTACGATTCTAGAGTTAGGACAGACTTCACATGATTATTAAAGTCCTGTTGATCCCTCGAAGACACCTTTCCCTGTTATAGAACTTGAGTTTTGTGAATGGAAGGTGCTTCCTTTAAAACAGTCGTCTACGAGACGCCATGCTCATGCCCACGACCTTAACTAGATTTTCGGTTAAGAGTTAGGAGTGTAGCCTCTGGAGCTTGACAGAGTTCCATAGGACCATGACCTTGGAACCCTTTGCTACATCCAAAAAGGAGAAAAGTTATTTGGGACTCTGGGAGTTCGGAGCTCCGGGTGAATGAACATTGCAAAGTCCAAAATGTGCCGAAGACGACCCGTCGAGTTGGTAACTTGACGATGGACCAACAATTGGCGGTCATTTACCCGTTATCATGGGATTCATCCTCGTGTTAAACCCCGATCTGCTTCTCAGTCGCGAAGTAACGCGAGCCCTAGATCTGAGGCTATGCAAGATCCCCCTTTGACCGTTGGATCTATGTCGTGGTCATTAGACTTTGACTCACTCCGGGAGAGAAAAGGTGTTAAATAGTTAGAATCCTTGAACGACGAATTCATGAAGTAATGGGGACCGTGGATCTAAGTATCCTTCGACACCCTTCTCGACCGCTAGATCGATCCTAGTGAAAGGATTGCGTAAAGTACTCCAGCGAAGTCCTACTTGGAGCGGTTTGACATGTTGGTGGATGAGAATATCGCCGAAGCACCAATGAACGGAGTGACGTGGCATGCTGATGTCATCTAGGGTGACGTGGACCCATAGTAGGTATGCCATGTGTTACCCCGATTCGTGAATTTCACAGACCTTAGGTGTAAAGTAGGCCTTGACATGTGTCACCAGTTAAGTGGGCCACGTGTCACCCTTGTCTCCTGCCAAATGTCTTCCATTGGGTTTATGTCATGGTCAATTCGACGTTGACCACTCCAGAAGAACAAGAGTGTTAAATGGGTGAAACCCCTGAATTCCGAAGTCGCAAAGCGACGAGGACTATCGATCCAAGGATGCTTCAGGATCTTTCTTGACCATTGGATCTAGATCATGGTCATTCTAATGTTGACCACTTTGAGAGAAAAGGAGTGATAAATGGTTGGAACCCTCGAATACCGAACTCACGAAGTGATGAGAACCTTAGATCTAAGGATATGCAAGATCTTCCTTGACCATTGGATATACATCGTGGTCAACCTAGTGCTGACCACTTTGGGAGTAAAAAGGAAAATACACAGCCAAATCCCTGAATGTCGAAGTCACGAAGTGACAGAGACCGTAGATCTAGGGATCTATGTGGACCTATCTCGATCGTGGGATAATATGTATTAAGAGGTTGCTGGTAGGAGTTCGGACTTCGAAGCTCCGAGAGATTTCGCAGGTAAGAGGGGCTAGAGGCTCCTGGAGGCTCTCCGCCCGGATTGACGTGGCACACTGAAGTTACCTAGGGTGACATGGACCCATGTTAGAAATTCCACGTGTCATCTTGATTCGTGATTTTTACAGACCTTATATGCCATTTGGAATGTGACATGTGTAACCCATGGATGGGGCCACGTGTAATTTTTATTCCTTTACCATGTGTCACCCCCCGATGCATAGTTGCTCGACCTAATGGCTAATGGGACCCCGAGAGTTCAGGAGTTCAGAGCCTTGAGAGACTTAGGGTGTTAGAACATATGCCCCATTAGGGATGAAGGCCAAAGATACGTGGCAGGACCCTGAGACGTCGGTATAGATGGGATATCGAGGCACTATGGTTAACATGGCTGAAGAGCCTGATCCAATGGTTCCTATCTCGTCGTTCCATGCGTGACCATGCGTAAGTGTGGACCTTGCGAGAGTTTGGGAATCAAAGACTTTGACATTCGGGAGATTTGGGTTCGTAAACACTTGGTGAGGAATTTCGTTGAAGTCCAGAGATTTAGGCGTTAACTAATATTAATAACCCTATGTGCCCATGGATATTTAATAAGGAGTGGTATTTCACTATCTTAACGATTAATTAACTTAGTAGGCCTATAGGAGCTAGAAAAACTTCACCTCCTGGTTGGTAGAGTCTTCGGGTACTACGATGATATGGAGTGTCGGATGACAGGGAGCCACGTGGTGGTAAGAGACTCTAGTCAATAAAGTATTAAAGAGATTTGAAGGGCCATAAATGTTGGTCTAGACCTCAGATCTAGGCAAACTTACAGTTGTTGGAAAGCTCTTGATGAGCTGTAGATGATGGAGGTCTCAGGAAGAGAATTTGAGATAGTTGAGAAGAAGCAAAAAACTTATGCCCCATCCCTTAAAAGGATACTTAAGTGGTTGGGTGTGTAGAAATTTGGATCTAATTATACCCACTAAAACCATTAAGGAGTACTTCCCTACCAATGCATTTAAAACTTGATCAGAGAATATGAGAGGGAAATGATCTTTTCGGGTGGCTTTACTAAGTTCTCTATAATCAACATGAAATTTCCATTTCCCCCTTTCTTTGGAAAAATAACTAGTGGTGAAACCCATTCATTGACTGATATTAGGTAGACAATATTAATGTTCAATAATTTCTTTAATGCCTCTTTGACAATGTCTTCGAGAGCAGGGTTTATTTGTATTTGAGGTCGGTAGATTGGTCGAGAGTCATCATGATTAGAAAAATGACATTTGCAAATGATAAGATCAATGTCTCTCATATCTTGGTATTCCTTGTAGTTCCCTCCTAGACACTAAGATAACTAAGCAAGCTATTATGTAAAACAAGTCAGTCTATCTATATATCTATATGTGTGTGTGTGTGTGTGTGTGTGCAAAGTTCTATGATATCGATAACCTTTAAGAAATTATCAATTAATCCTTTGTAACCAAGATATAGAATATGAACCATATTTATTTTCACACAATCCCAACATACCAGAAATGGTTTTCCACTACTCAAAACTGAACTTATACAATGATAGCATCTATATTGTACAATCCAAAATTTTATCACTCGGCAAATTTAATTACATTGATAAAATATAGTATGAATCCTCAATATACTACTAATTTATCCATTGAAGCTTTGAATCTATGGAAGCTTGTTGCAGGTGCTCATTCTGCTTTTCTACTTCTATATAATGTTTCCTTCTTGCAGATATATGATTCATATCTAAAGGGCGTTGGTTAGGTTTTTCAGTTGAAGTATAAGACTATATTTGAACTATTATATAATCACAAGAAATAATTCTCACTCCAAATTTTTTTCCTTTCCACTCTCATCAATTCTTTAATCTCAACTATCTATGTTGCGATAATAAATTCACATTCATGATACATCTATTCCAATGCTAGAATCATACAATCATGCAACAAGTCCACAATGTTATAGAAGGATAATATTGAATGTATTCCTATGAATGGATGTACATATAATTTGTTGTTCCAATAATAATCAGAGTTCTTTCAACCAAATGAAGGAAATCAATTTCACGATGAGATATTTCCCGCTAGGTTGAAAGTCTAGATTATTCTGTTAATACATGCCATGAAAGTAACTTAACCAAGGAAGGATTATAAGGAAACTATTCATGAATTATGGAACTCCTAAATCATATCCACCTGGTCCCTTAAGTCATAGAGGAGAAACCCCAAATAACTCTTCTTAAATTCCCCCCCCCCAAAAAATAAAAATAAATAATGATCTCTAGCACAAATTCCCATTCACATGAAGCTATAGGAAATGAACATAGGGGGTAAAAGGGTAATCAAATCACATTAAATAGCATGCATAGGTTTTCTATGTGCATCCTAAGTGTTCTGTGCAACTTGCACTACTGTAGGACATGCATAACCTTGTGAGGTTTGGGAAAAACTTTCCTTACGAATTTTGAAAAACAATAAAGCATTTCTTTGCAAGTATTCGGGTTTGGAAAAAGGTTTAAGCCAGTTGTAGGGACATACTAATATCTCTTAAGAGATATAATAATCCAATACAAGCAGAGAAAATCTAATTTCCAAAAACCCAAACTCTAAAGAAAAATGTTCAACAACCAATTACAAAATACTTAGTGAGATTTCCAAACTATTACCTCTTCTTTATATGGTTGTTGGTGACACTTCTCCTGTATGTTTATCTCCAAGAATTTTCCCAAG
>ML784756.1:242888-256808 GCA_009831015.1 Picea engelmannii | reverse complement strand
TCCATGAATTTCTCTGCTGAAGAATCCCATCCTGTATGGAACAATTATTAGCAACTAGATATTAAACAGACCATACATGACATTCTCTTAATATGAAAGAAAGTTTGGCTCAACAATCACATCATACCCATGCAATCTAATCCATAAATTTATTTAATAATTGTCAAATGAGTAGGGGGTGAAATAGGGTTCAGGGATATCTAAGGGGATTGTATTGAGTGAAAAAGTGATATCATGGCCGGGAGTAAGAACACGATTACTTCTCGAAAATTCATTAAATAGCTGACTGTGCAACAATACCAAAACATATCAGTTGTCATCTATCTCTGTTTATATTTTTATCACTCTTATACACAGTTTTAATTTAATTTTAGTGAACAGGGCATGCAAAATGAATTTAGGATCGTGAGGGAATTTGTAATTAGCGAAAAAGTGAGAAAATGAAAAGGAATTAGATGGATACCATTCATAAAATAAATTAAATCAATCAACTATCATAACTCTATTTCAAATTTAATCCAAAAATCATCCATTTCCAAGACCAAAAAATTCACCGTTCCTCAATTTCATACAAACTGCTTGCTATCTCAATAAAAAATTAACATCCTAGAAATCTTTAATTTATAGCAGTTTGTGCATTTATATAGTGACTATGCGATATTTCCAATTCCACAATACTGTATGTGTTAACACTGATCTCTTTCCCTTTTAAAACAATGAAAAGATGCACAAAAATCTTTATTATCTATGCCCAACATTTATCCTTGGAAATCAATAATAGACCCAGGATAACAATCAACAAACACTATCATTTAACAAAAATGAGGCCCGATTTATTTACCCACAGGTTCCTTTTAAATCATGGATAGAATTAAGATCATGAGGGAGGAACCAATCATATACACACGTCTCTATCATATAACTGACACAATCTTGGATCGTCAACAACAGTCAACCCCAAAACATAACCCCGAGCTTGATCTATGTGTGCATCAATATATATAGACTTCTTTTTAAAACAAATGATAGTCTGCACGATGATTCCCATAAGACGTAAGAAGAGAACATAACTACATGACACACATGAATCTCTGTTAAGATTTGGCAGAACCATGATTGGGATTGATGAAACAATAACTCACATGTGTCTTCTTATTTTTAAATGCAATCAAGATCATGCTGGGATTAAACAAAGTAATCAAGACCATAAATGAATAGAAGGACAACTCTCAGATGTATGTAACCCTAATTCTCTTTTCGTTCGAACGAATTCATTACAGAGAGGACACATAGAGATTCAACCAAGTGGAGGGAGCCTGTGTCTTTAAACTTCCACAATAATTAAACTGATAACCCAAAACTTGACAAACCCTAGAAGGTGCTCGAGGAAGGTAGGGGCAAGGCAAGATCTTTAAAAAATTAAATGCAGAGCGACAGTGAAATCCTGCTTGTATTTAAAAAAAAAACAAAGAGAGATAATGGTATTTCATATCCTCATATCCATTTACCATCGATTAACAACCACATGCTACAATATAATCTTGAAAAATAAAAAACAGTGAGCCATGCTCCTTTAAAAAAAAAAACCCGCAGTCCTTCGACTTATAAATCCAAGCTGTTGACAGAACTATAAGTGAATGCCCGAGTGGAGAATAAAGTAGTTCGATATAACCAATCCAGAGACGCACAAATGTCACTAATGATTTTTTGAAGAGAGGGTTAATTTAAACAGTGATGGGTACTCGAAAAGAGAGAGAGATAATGCCTCTTTCCAACACCTAGGAGGTCGGACAACTTTAAAAAAAAATTGATAGTGAGGCCTCATAACATTTGTATTTATAGCAGGGACAAGAGGAGTGGTGTGTGTAAGCTCTTCACAAGTCGTATCCATTCAATACATACACATGCCTGCATTAACATCCAGGTCCAACCAAGACTGGAATTTTGGAAAGATTTCAGCGAAAAGACAATAAGGAACGGGCCATCAACAACAAGTCAAGGTTTAGGCAAAAGAAACACACCAACTATCAACAATTTCTCTGGAAATGGATAGATGACAACAAATGAGAGGGAAACGAGTTGACAACAACTGAAATACAACCTGGTGGTTAAAACCCTTCAACCATAAAACATAGAGCTCATTGCACCACTGTCACCATTATTTCACAGAGAACCATCATAAAAATCCAAGCTGGCCAATAAATAACCAATGCGCACCCATTACTTCTCTTGCAAATGCCAATATTTCACAGTAATCACAGAGAACCCAGAACACAATATTTACACACAGTAAAAAACTTAGGAAAACATAGAACCCATGCATTCTTGAGCCACCATTTGATTCATAATGCAAAGAGTCCATCATGGATGGAAAGCTAAGAGCCATACCTGTGAGAAAATCGCTTCAATGATGAACTGGTCGAGTTTTCCCCTTCCAATCTTGAAAACGCAAAGCTTTCACAACCGATAGAGAAACAATGCAACAATGCTAGGGTGATAGGCGCTAGGGAGGTTTGGAGTGACGTGCAGTAAATGCACGTCACTTCCTTACCTAGCCTTATTCAATTCCATGTACAAGCCAACCCACTAACATGACACCGACCATTTACACCAAACCATATCCAATACTTAATTCAATGCAATATCCATTGTAAAGATCTGATATCATATCAATTGCATAGTGCACCACCTGCGACATATACATTAACCTTATGCCATAAATCCAACAATAATCATATATCAACGTTACTATATGTGCCTCCATTCAACTTTTAATAAAAATTGCATAGACCTTTAACCAAACACATAGTATAATAGCTAGGTTAGCGACTGTCACAAGGTATATACATAATCCTTTTTCCATAGCTTTAAAACTTTTCCATAGTTTTTTCCTTTTGTTTTGATCAAGTTCCCATTTTATTGATTTTTTGCATAGATATATATGGATAATTAATCAATGCATGAATTAGTAATCAAGGTCATAAAATACATAACAAAGCACCTGTAACCGACATGATCCTCATACCCATGGAATTGTTCTGTATCACAAGTAAATACCAACAACATTTAACAATAATGCCTCAACCACCCATTTATCACATCAAATGAAACCAAGAATGCATCATCAAAAAAAATGTAGGACTGTGTAGGCAACATCATAACATCAACAACATATGAGCGTAACATGTCTATCCTTGGTCCTATAGTCTACAAGGGGGTCCCACCTACTAGTATTATATTATTATCATATTAAATAATAACGTTTTAGCAATCCTTTGTGGGCAGAATTCATCGTTGCGATTTTAAACGTCAACAAACTGGCGACTCCACAGGGAAATTTATTTCCAATAGATTAAGAACTCAAAATGTCTAGTTTCGCAGACCGGTAACATCAGATCAAGAATATATACATCAAAATGATTATGCAACAGGGGGAAGTGAGCAGATTTAAGGGCATCATGACCTTGAATTTGAGAATAACTCATGGAAAGTGTTGAGTATGAGAGGGTTTATCCCTGTAAGCATAATCATTCAATTAATCATAGTAAAGTGTTCCTGACTTCAAGGATAATTTTTTTCTGTTATTCTCTTTTGAATCTTGAAGTGGATGGAAGAAAAGGAAAGCGGAAGAGGGATACGACCAACTATCTTATAAAACAACAGTTGAAGCAGATAACAATTTCAATGATGATTTCAAGGGGAACATCATGACAACTGTGTAACCTGATTGTTATTGATTAACAATACTTTGCAGAATAATGTTGTTGTGGCAAAACCAATCCAACATTTTATTTTGACAACAAAAGAAGTCAAATAAAAACAAAATATCAAGAAAATGACATAGCAGAAAATGAAATTGCAGAATTGAAATAAGCAGAAATGCAATAAAAAAGATATAAAATCGAAGCAAATAAAAAAATAATATAATACATAAAACATTCCATACAATGTTAAAAATTTTAAGTTGGTTCCACATAGTGTTTTAAGTGGGAACCGTTAGTGTTGTAGGAAAACAATCGCTCTTGTAAGTCCTTTAGGATGTAAGAATTTGCGCCCAGGACAAAAGCGATCTTAAAAGGACCCAACCATAATTTTTGGAACTTTGAATGCCTTCCTCTATCAGAATGGGCTGAATCCCACAACAATACCTTCTCATTAAATTTAAATTTTACAGCCTTGACACTTTTGTTGAAATATCTTTTAACAATCTACTATCTTCTCTTTATATTATCCAAGGCAAATGCCCTTTGCTCCTCTAAAGCCAAAAGTGCATTCATTCTTTGAGAAACATTAGAAGAATTTAATTCTTTGACCTGTAGCATTAACCTTAGAGAGGAAAGTTCCAGATCAAAAGGCATAATGGATTCTTGACCATAAACAAGCTGGAAAGGAGTGCAACCAGTGCTCACCTTGGTGGTAGTTCGATTTTCCCAAAGGGCATAAGTGAGAAGATTGTGCCATTGACGAGGCTTATCTTCAATGAGCCTCTTGATAATTCTTACCAGATTCTTGTTGGTAGACTCAGCCTGCCCATTACCTTGGGGATAATAAGATGATGAGGTAAAATGTTTAACCCCCAATTTAGCTAAAAACTGGGTCAACTTAGTAGAAATAAAGGCGGGACCATTGTCAGTAATAATTTCCAAAGGAAGACCAATTCTGGAAAAAACATTAGTTTCAAGAAAAGAAATCACCTGCTCATCCTGCGAATGCTTAAGAAAGACAACTTCAGTCCATTTCGTAAAATAATCTGTAGCTATCAAGATAAAAACTTTCCCTGCAGAAGTTGGAGGATTAATAGGACTAATAAATTCCAAACCCCATTTTGAAAAAGGAAAGTAAGGGAGAACAAGTTGTAAAGGCATAACATAAAGAAGTTCTTTCCCAACAAATTTCTGGCACTTGTCACAAGATCTTGAAAAAATATAAGAATCACGAAATATTGAAGGCCAATAATACCCTTTCCTGATAATCTTAATAGTAATGGTTTTAGAAGAAAAGTGACCACCTACATGAATAATTTTTTTTGAAGATCCATGAGTCTCTTGCAATAATTTCTGTGCTTCCTCATTGTTCACACAACGAAGTAACATACCATCGACGGATCTTATAAACAAGAAGCCTCCTACAATGACATATCTAGCAGATTCAAGGCAGAGCCTTCTTCTTTGATGAGTGTCTAAGCTATCTGGGCATCTTTGCTTTTGCAAGTAATAAACCAAATCTTTAGACCAAGAATGTTCAGACACAGGAAGGATTTGATTGTCAATGTAAAATAGTGCTGATAAAGAGCTATCTTGTTCATCAATTTCTTCACTCATTTCATCATGCTGAGCTAAGTGAAGGGCTAAGTCACGTCCCTTGATAATTTTAGAAGTCGTGATGGTTAGATCATGCTCCTGAATCTTAGAAATCCAATGTGCAAGATTTCCTGAAATATAAGTCTGTGAGAGTAAAAAATTGACAGTAGGTAAAGGGACTTTTACCAGTGTATGCTTACCCAAGATGAAGTGGTGAAATTTTTCAACAACTTTAACTAGAGCGAAATCATTCTTTTCAATAAAATAATATTTAAATTCATCATCTGAAAATCTTTGGCTCATGTAAGCCACTGGTTTTTCATTACATTGGTCATCACATTGTAGGAGGATAACAGAAGTTGCTTCCTCTGTGGCATTAGTATATATCATAAATTCTTTCTCAAAATCAAGCTTCTCCAAAACTGGTGCGGAACTGATTGCCTTCTTGATCCCTACAAAAACATTTTTGACATCATCTTGCCAAGTAAAGGAATGATCTTACTTAAGAAGATTGTGAATTGGCTTGACCATTACAACAAAATCAGGAACAAACCTATGAACAAAGTTAATAACACCCATAAAGGCTTGAACCTCCTTCTTGGAAGTAGGAGCAGGAAGATTTAGGATAGCAGCGATCCTTTCAGGATCTATTCTTATTCCTGAATCAAAGACAATGTGTCCAAGGAGCTTTCCCTTGGTAACGCCGAAAATAGACTTAGAAGGATTTAAAGAAATGCCAAATTTCCTGCATCACATGAGAATCTTTCTAAGATGACCGAAATGATCTGATCGGTTTTCAGAACACACAGTTAAGTCATCAAGATAATTCTGAATAATTTTATTGATCAAATCGTTAAAATCTATTTTCATAGCTCTTTGAAAAGTGGCACCTGCATTAGATAAGACAAATAGTATACAATCATAAGTGAAAGTGCCCCAATGAGTGATAAAAGTGGTTTTATATCTATCTGTCCTTTTCACCTTGATTTGATTGTAACCAGAAAAATCGTTAAGTAAGGACATCATTTGTGACCCTACAACTTGTTGCAAAATCATTTCCATATTAGGGAGAGGAAAATGGTCTTTAACACTGGCCCTATTCAATGCGCGAAAATCAACGCATAATCTGATCTGACCCGTTTCTTTCCGAATGGGAACCAAATTAGAAATCCATTGAGAATACTTAACAGGTAAAATTATCCTAGCCTTCAAGAGTTTTTCCAACTCCTTTTGAATAGTCACTTCCAGTGCAGGGTTAACGGGTCTTTGTTTTTTCCTAACTGGTTTTATACCTTCCTTGATAGGAATGGCATGTTGCATAATAGTAGGATCAAAACCACGAAGATCCTCATAAGACCAAGCAAAAAAATATTGAAATTCACCAAGCAACTTAGTGAACTTCAATTTTTGTTCATTAGAACATTGGGCACCTATTTTAACGTTCTTTGGAGATTCGAGTGTTCCAATGTTCAAGGAAATGGTTTCAACCACTTTCCTTTTCAACTCCTCTTCTTTATGTTTTTCTTTGTTGCCTACATCACTCGATGAAAATGAACTTTCTAGAGGAATCAAGCCTTTAGGAATTCTATTATCTTCCATTGATATAATTTCCTTAGGCTTATAAGGTTCATTTTGAATGAAAGCACAAATTCTCTCATCACTAGGGAAGACCTGCCACGACTCTACATTTTCAGGGATATACAGACGATACAAAGATTGAAAGGCGCAATCAGGTCTTTGTGGAAAAAGTTGCCAAGTAGGAGAGGCTACAAAAACAACTAACCTATCATCCATTGAATTCAATTTCCTTTTAACATGAGTGATGTTGAAAGATAACAAGTTCAAGATAAGTGACCAAACAGTTTGGGTGTAACGTTTCATTAACCTGTTTCTAGGAGAATATATCTTACGTATAAGGTTTACAACAAGTTCGAAATCCCCAAAAACTGTAAGGTGACCACAACCTAGATTATAGGCATTTTCAATACCTAGCAGTAAAACTTCAAATTCAGTGACATTGTTTATGCAAGCAAACTCTAACCTATAGGAAAAGTTATGAATTTTACCCGTAGGAGAGTACAAGATAATACCGGCTTCGTTTCCTTCATTGGAGCATGAACCATCAAAGTGCATGTGCCACATCCCATCCTCTATGTTGATTTGTTCCAAGGTATTGTTGTCCTCTTCTGTAAAGATGGAGTACACTCCTAGGTCCTCCTCGATATAATTCACATTAAGTTGTGGGATGCTTTCTATGTAAGGTGAAATTATCCGCTCCCTTAGGAACATGATGTTTTTACCATTCCGAGGAATCGATAAGTGTGTACCGTCGAGTGAGAGGGATCCACCCGTCAAATCTTGCCAATATCTTCGTAAGATGATCCAGTAATTACTCACTGACATATCGATTACCTGAATATTAAGGGTTGTCCTTATTTCATGATGCACACACAAAACCAAGGTCACGTCCTTGATTTCACCTATGGTTGTTTGTTGTAAACTATTATAAGAGAGCATGCTTCTGGAGTTTTCATTTGTACAAGACAAGCCTATCTCTTCCATAATAATATTCAACATTACACTTGGGCCTGAACCGCCGTCAATGAGACAACAATGGAAAATTTTGTCCACAATCTTTACAGAAATAAAAAATGGGGTTTTTTTACAGGGTGCCTAAATTTATGTACACCTACTTTATTTACAGTTGAATCCTCTTCATCTACCTCTTTAGAGAGGTTGGATACAATGGAATATTTTCCTTCCATAAAATATTTTAGATGCTTTTGTTTCTCAGGGATGACAACCATGTCCAGGAGAGTAGCATCAACTTTAATATTATCCAATTGAATGAGAATGTTGTATTTCAAAGAGGGAAGAGGGGAGGTAGTTCCTTGACTATTAGGAGATTTAGAAACCTGAACAATAATAGCTAGTGAATATGAGATTTGGCTTGAAGAAGTGCGAGGAGGATCATATTTACATTTAGGAGCATAGGATTTATTCCTAGTATTTATGATCATACCATCCTCTGGCTCTGCAAAGTCTAGGACAACAATAGTAGTTTCAGGTCTTTTACCAAATATTTTATCTTCATGGTGTTCCTCACAAAATTTACACCAACTACGAGGCATGATAGCTTTAGGTTCGAAGTTATTTTCATTAAGATTCTTAAAAGGTGGTGAAGAAGAAGATGAGACCCCAGGGGTAAGAGAGGGGAAATTTCCTTTCCACTCATATGCTATCATTCGATTATTCATGTCTTGTATAAGCTGTAAGAGGGCCAACATATCCGTTTGTTTAACTGAATCTCCCTTAGGAAGACATGTTCTTTCGAGTTGTTCTTCATACTCTAAACAAGTATGCAGAGCGGACCCAAGGTTATAAATGGCCTTTTCCTCAAGACTATGATGGTAGGGGGAAGGTAAAGCATTATAATAATGCATGAAAGTGGCTTGGTTCTGAGGGTGAATGATTTCAGGGATTTGGTTATATAACTTGGTGAAACACAAGTTGAAAGACTTGATAGTTTCACAATCCTTATAAGCAATGATATTGTACTCCCATAACTGCTCGGCTGGGATTTTGGACCGCCCATAGGTAGAATTGAACCAATATAATAACTCCTCCCAAGTGGAAATAATATTAGGAGGAAGGTCAAAGAAATTGGTCGCAACCTTCCCTTCAAGGGAATTAACAAATAAGTGTATACAAGTGTCATTGTCATTGGCTCCTATGTTGTGACAGGCAGTAGAAAATGTCATCAAGTGTTCATTCGTTGTGACCGTGTTATTCCCTGAAAACCTAGGGAGATTCTGTTTGAATTTAGGAAGTGGACGAGTAGGAGGTGCTATGTTAAGAGGGGAGGAAACATGCCACAGAGTAGTTGTAGCATCTTCTTCAAACTGAAAAATCCCATACTTTTTAATGAATTTGGCGGGGCTTGTGGTAGATTGGACAGGGACTTGATGACTATACAATCTACCAATCATTGACGAAGATGAAGGTTGATACGAAGAAGCACCTCCAGTGCCACCAGATCCACCACCAGATGCCATCTTGCAAACGATAGGTAAGGGAGATAAAGACGAACTGGATGAATTAGAAAAAATTCTCCTTAGAGTACTCTGTAAGACTGAAAAAGCAATGTTTCTTCTTCCTATTTCAGCAATAGGATTAATCTCAGGTGATAAACCTCTTCTTATCCTAGAGATACAAGGGTTTAAGGACATGAAAAGAAGATCAAAACTGTAGAAAAAAGAAAGATAAAGATGATTCCTAGGCTGTCTTTGCCTAGCTTCCCAACATTCTTGGACACTTATGTCTTGTTCAATTACTGCCCATGAGTGTTCAAGCTCAACCCGGGTCTAATATGGTATTAAACAAGATTAAAGCAATGTTGGTATGATCTTTAAGACCATGCTCAATATTGGGCTGCCTTGCAATAGGTACATTCATGAAGAAAGGAAACAGTCAAAGAAATAATATCAGAAATATAAATATATTCAATGAAAATCAAGCTTATAATTAACCAGAGAGATATTGAAGATGTCCCTAATATGGTCACCTAATAAATGTTGAGGGAAATGTATGAATTTTTATTACTCAAGCATTTTCGAATCTTGCTTGGCTAAGGAAAGATAGCCAAGAATGTTACCGTATGTTTATAGTCTCAAAAAATGTTTCCCAATCCACAAGTATTAATTACAAGGGCTTAGGACGATTTTTTGAATAAAATATTGTTGCAAAATATAACATTTTTATACAATTTTCTGAATATATCAAATTGCAAAAGTAAATGTGGAGATCAAAAGAAAAAATACCAAGTCACATATTAACACAAATGAGACAAAATAGCAATCACTTTATTTCATTCCGAGAAATCAAAATAATCATTCTCTTTACAAAATCTCTGTGGGGGCATGGACCAAGGTCAAGCTTAGATATCCCTGATGAAAACCATACAAAAGGACTACGACAAGAAGTAAAAACTAAACTTTAAAATCTAGATCAACTTGCCACAGACTGTTGCCCACTTGACTCTGCACAATATCCTTTACCAATCATGAAATTTAATTCATAAATAGACAAGTCTACACAAACTATTAAATATATATCAACACCTATGAAACAATCATCTAAATGATATGGTTCAACTTTGAACCTTGCTGTCTACAATAGGACCCTGCTGTCATAAAAGAGAATTAGGCTTTTAATGAATTGAAGAATGAATTAAAATTGAACTATCTCAATAAAACTCAAGAGCAAACCTAAGTATGCTTTCTCCTTCTATTCTCCCCTTGTTCTTCCTTCTCATTTGTCTTTTATGCATTCCAAATTAGTTGAAGTAGTTGAACTACCTCATTTAGTCAAGTTAATTAACTTTTAGTTGAGGGGAAGAATTAATAATAATAATAATAAAGGGTCTTAGGTGGGACCCCTTGTGACTCCCTTTAATTTATTAACAAAAAATAAACATAATAGACAATCATTCAAACACACCCTTCCTTGTGGCTCCCATAATCATTTACACAATTTGAAATTTAAATATCAATGACATTTCAAGTTATATCAAAACATGCAAATATCCACAATATCCAAAAATAGTTTGCTGTCCAAAACTTTCAGCAGTCCACTGTCCTCAATAAATCAATAATAAAACATAATAAAAAACCGTATTTTCCACTTTGAGAGGAAATTTTTCCTTTGTTACTGGTATCCCTTTTTGAATTCACTGATGACATGGTAACAATCATCTCTCAAGTGCATACGAGATGATACTGACTTGGCTGAGTCACTTGAAGGAGAGGAGGGGGAAACAACAACTTTTCCTTTGTCATAGATATGGTGGGCTTTAGTTTTGAGTCTTTTTCTTGCATGGGAGGACTGTAGAGGTGAGTGTGTAGGGGAAATATGAACATTTAGGTTAACAGGTGGAGGAGGAGGAGGTAAAGACAAATTTGGCCATCCACGATGGTGGGATACTGTTGGGTGAACAATCTCCTGCCATTCATCATTATCAGGAACTTCAGGTTGTAAAGATACATGAGAGGGCATAGGGATACCAAGGACATGATGGGGATAGAAGAGAGGCCTCTCTGGCCTAGGATGGACTATCCCTTGTCCAATCCAATTGAAAAATCCATCTTGAAAGAGCTGGTTTAACTCTTGAGGATCGACATCGAAATGTATTGAGAATCTAGGCCTTCTAGGCCCTCTGTTCTAGTTTCCTCTGCCCCTATTATTTTGGCCATGACTTCCTCTGCTGAAGAATCCCATCCTATATGAAACAATTATTAGTAACTAGATCTTAAACAAAGCATACATGACATTATCTTAATATGAAACAAAGTTTGGCTCAACAATCACATCAGACCCATGCAATCCAATCCATAAATTTATTTAATAATTATCGAATGAGAAGGGGGTGAAATAGGGTTCAGGGATATCCGAGGGAATTTTTTTGAGMKAAAAAGTGATATCATGGCCGGGAGTAAGAACACCATTAATGCTTGACAATTCATTAAACAWTTGACTGTGCAACAATACCAAAACATACCAGCTGTCATCTATCTCTGTTTATATTTTTATCTCTCTTATACATGGTTTTAATTTAATTTTAGTGAACAAGGTGTGCAAAATGAATTTGGGATCGTGAGGGGATTTTTAATTATMAAAAAAGTGAGAAAATGAAAGGGAATTAGATGGATACTGTTCATAAAATAAATCAAATCAATCAACTATCATAACTTTGTTTCAAATTTAATAAAAAAAGTATCCATTTCCAAGACCAAAACATTCATTGTTCCTCAATTGCATACAAACTACTTGCTGTCTCAATAAACAATTTAACTTCCCAGAAATCCTTAATTTATAACCATCCGTGCATTTATATAGTGACTATGCAATATTTCCAATTCCATAATACTGTATGTGTTAACACTGATCTCTTTCCCTTTTAAAACAAACAAAACATGCACAACAATCTTTGTTATCTATGCCCAACATTTATCCTTGGTAATTAATAATAGACCCAGGATAACAATCAACAATCACTGTCCTTTAACAAAAATGAGGCCCGATTTATTTACCCACATGTTCCTTTTAATCATGGAAAAAATTAAGAGAATGCACGAGGAACCAATCATATACACAGGTCTCTATCATATAATTGACACAATCTTGAATTGACAACAACAGTCAACCCCAAAACATAATCCCGAGCTTGATCTCTGTGTGCATCAATATATATAGACTTCTTTTTAAAACAAATGATAGTCTGCACGATGATTCCCATAATATGTAAGAAGAGAACAAAACTAAATGACACACATGGATATTTGTTAAGCTTTGGCAGAACCATGATTGGGATTGATGAAACATTCACTCACACGTGTCTTCTTATTTTTAAATGCAATCAAGATGATGCTGGGATTAAACACAATAATCAAGACCATAAAAAAATAGAAGGACAACTCCTCGCTGTATGTAACCTTACTTCTCTTTTTGTTCGAATGAATTAATTATAGAGAGGACACACAAAGATTCAACCAAGAGGAGGGATCCCGTGTCTTTAAACTTCCACAATAATTAAACTGATAACCCAAAACTTGAGAAACCCCAGAAGGTGCTTGAGGAAGGTAGAGGCAAGTCAGTCTCTTTAAAAAATTAAATGCAGACCGACAATGAAAGCCTACTTGTCTTTTTTTAAAAACACAGAGAGATAATGGTATTTCATATCCTCATATCCATTTACCATAGATTAACAACCATAGGCCACAATATAATGTTGGAAAAGAAAAAGCAATGAGCCAAGCTCCTTTTAAAAAAAAAAACACAGTCCTTCGACTTATAACTCCACTCTCTTGACATAACCATAAGTGAATGCCTGAGTGGAGAATAAAGAAGTTCAAGATAACCAATCCAGACACACACAGATGTTACTAACACTTTTTTCCAGAGAGGGTTAATTTAAACAATTATGGGTAATCGAAAACACAGAGAGATAATGCCTCTTTCCAACACCCAGGAGATCGAACAACTTTCGAAAACAATTGACAATGAGGCCTCATAACAATTGTCTTTATAGCAGGGGTGAGAGGACTAGTGTGTGGAAACTCTTCGCAACTCATATCCATTAAATACATACACAAGCCTTCATTAACATCCGGGGCCAACCAAGACTGGACTTTTGGAAAGATTTCAGCGAAAAGACAATAAGGAACGTGCCATCAACAACATCTTGGGGGTTAGAAAAAAGAAACACACCAACTTTCGACAGTTGCTCTTCAAATGGATAAAGATGACAATGAATGAAAGGGAAATGAGTTGATAACCACTGAAATACAACTTGGTGGTTAAAACCGTTCAACCATAAAAACAAAGCTCATTGCACCACTGTCACCATTATTTCACAGAGAACCATCATAAAAAACCAAGATGACCAATAAATAACCAATGCGCACCCATTAGTTCGCTTGCAAATGCCAATATTTCGCAGTAATCATAGAGAACCCAAAACACAATATTTACACACAGTAAAAAACTCAAGAAAACATAGAACCCATGCATTCCCAAGCCACCATTTGATTCATAATATAGAGAGTTCATCATGGATGGAAAG
>ML784756.1:167605-194891 GCA_009831015.1 Picea engelmannii | reverse complement strand
TTCTCCTTGTTTTATACTTGATTTTGAGATGGAACTTCTGTAGGTATGTGGACCAATTTTGATGGTGGTCGTTCTGCAACTTCCTCTGTGTCTGTATGAACTGTAGAGGATTGTGATCCGTGTGGATGATTATCTCATTTCCCAGAATGTAATGTTTTCATTGACGGAAGGATTTCACAATGGGATACATTTATTTATCATAGGTGGGGTATTTACAGACAATATCTGAGAGTGTCTCACTATGGTATGCTACTAGATGACCCTACTGAGTGAGAACTGCACCAACAACATAATCAGAGGCATCGATATCAATCTCAAATTATTGTTGTAGATTAGGTAAGGAGAGTACTAGAGCTGAGCATAAGAGATGCTTCAAATCATCGAATGATCGTTTTTGTGCCTGCCCCCATGCGAAATTTTCCTTGCCACCACCCTTAGTTATTTGGCTGAGGGTCCATGCAATATTGGAGAATCCCAACATGAACCCTCGGTAGAAGTTGGAAAGTCCCAAGAATATCCGAATCTCGATTAGTGTGGTCGGGGCTGGCCAGTCACCAATGACTTGGATCTTAGCTAGATCCACATGTACTCCATGCTCATCAACAATGTAGCCCAAGTATTGGACCTTGTTCATGTCAAAGGAGCATTTTTCCAAGTTGGCATATAGCTTGTGCTATCACAGAGTGCCCAAAACTTGCTGAATATGCTACATGTTCTCCTCTGAAGTTTTGTTGAGTATGAGGATGTCATCCATATATACCACCACAAAAGAGTTGGTGAAGGGTCACAATACATCATCCATTAATCTCATGAAAGTTGCTAGTGCATTTGTTAAGCCTTAGGGCATGACCAACCATTCAAAGAGACCTTATAAATATTTGAAAGTTGTCTTCCATATATCAGTTGGTTCGATGGGAACCTAGTGGTAGCCAGACTTTAGGTCAATCTTTTTGAAGAAAATTTCCCCCTTGAGTTGGTCAAGAAGGTCATCAATTCGGGGAATTGGGTGCTAGTTCCTGACTGTGATTTTGTTTAATTCTCTGTAATCAATGCAAAACTACCAGGTTCCATCTCTCTATTGCACCAACACAATCAAAATTTTGCAATGGGATGAGATCGGTTGAATGTGCCCCTTTTGAAGAAAATCTTGGATTTGGTGCTTGATTTTGTCATTTTCCATCAACGAGTGACGATAGAATAGTTTATTGGGTAACTAGGCACTGGGGGTTAGATCAATTGGATGCTTTACTTGGTAGTGCATCAGTATCCCAGTGGGTGAGGAGAAGATGCCTTTGTACTCTTCCACGATCCTGTCCACTTGATTGTACTGCAAAGAGAGGCTCTGTGTAGAGGTCACTTATGTGGCAATGACCTTCTGCTTATTGCGAGCATATATCACAAAGAAAATGAACTTTTTGGTCTGTGAAATGACCTTACTACATTGCTTAGCATAGATTAAAGGAATAATGGTAGGCGACGCTACCTCTTGTGTCCTGTACAATTGTCTACCCAAAGTAATAATAACACTATGTGGTCTAGAATCATACACAACATGTCACTTCCACAAATATGGTTGGCCTAAAAGAAAATCACAAACTTCAAGGGGAGAAATATCACACAATACCTCATCTTTGAAGGGCTTGATGATGTAGGTAAGACAACAATATTGGCTGACGTGGAGATCTTGTCCTTGGCGAAGCCAACATATGGTGTAGGGATGCAATTGTGGTGTTATCGACAGGTCAAATCACTTGACGACTTCTACTGAAATTAGGGTCCTCTGACTACTTCTATTGACAATTAAATGCAATGGAGTTCCCTTACTCACATTTGTGAGTGAAAGAGGCTTTCCCCTTCCTCTGGTTCTTATGATTCACTTGGCTGGACTTTGGTGGTAGAGAAAGTGGCACTAGGTTCAACATCGACGATACACTTCCCACTTTATGGATTTGATTCAGAGCCAGAATCTGCTTTGAATTGAAAGATTTCAGCTCGACCACCATTGTCTGCTTGGAGCGACATTCTTCAATGTTGTGCCAAGGGATTTTATGGTATTCACACCATTTTACCGTGTCCTTGTTTGGATTCTCATTACCCTTCTTAGGTTGCGGCTTGGACTGGTTGTCCTGAGAGCGACCATCTTTTCTCTATCCCTTGTTTTGTGGGTTGGTGCCACCTTTTCCCTGCTTTGGCTGTGAGGAGTTTGCAGATCCAATCTCTTGCCTCTTCTGCTTAAATTTCTGCTCGATTTTGATGACATATCTATAAGCCGCAACTAATGATGCGATGCACAAAAGATCCATTTATTTTTGAATGTATCTATGTAGAAAACCATGATATTTTAGCACCATATGTCATTCAGAGTCTTTGATACCCAATTTGGTGCGTAGGGTATGGAAAATATTGGTGAAATCTGATATCATCTGGTCCCTTTCTTGATGCAGTGTGGTCCATCTTGTGTACTGGTCCTCGTAGCTTCCAACATGGTAGTATTGTTCTTTAATGAAATCCCTGAAGGAATCCCATGTGGGGGTGATAAAAAATATTGCATATGCCTCTATGGATATTTTCTCAGAGTAAGTATCCCACCAGTCCTTAACATGGGGGACAACCTTGAGAAGTGCAAAAGTAATCTTTTCCTTGTCAGAAAATTGTGGACCGAAAATACCCTTCGAGAAGATTCAACCATTTATCTATAGCATCCGCATATACTAGTCCTTCAAATAATGGAATATCAAAATTTACTTATACCTTGAAGGGGGTTGCATGGCTGCTTGATGAAGATGCATCTCCCGTGGGTAGCTGCAAAAGGATATGTGCAAAGTTTTCCATCATTTCATTCCTTTGTCGCGCAAGGGATTCCTTGAGCAACATTTTAAAAGGACATCCTACTTCATAATATTTCTTCTTGTCCCCCATGGGTTGTTGTCAGGCTTGGTGTGGCCAATCTTGCAAAGGATCGATTGGTTCGAGTCCCAACTTATTGTACCCAGATCTTGTTGGGGACATGCACGAAGAAAAATAAATTAAAAATAGACCGATCTGATACCACTGATCTAGATTTATGAGAGGAATGAAAGGAATACCAGACTGAATAAAAGAACACATAGATAAAGATAACAATAACAAATATCTAGTGAACAATAACTTCTACTGAATAGATAAAATAGGCTGAAACTGTAAAACTACAGAACTGGAAACAACTTGCTCGAATGGTGGTAGCTATCTATGAGTAGAGATATGGCTTTCTACACACATCCGTTTGAGAAGAATGATTACAATGAGGCTCTAGAGACCTTTTTAACATTACTCATGAATTACAAAACCCTAGACATCCAAAAACCTAACCCTAGGAGATGAAACACCAAAAGTTATGTGGGCCTCAATGGGTAAGTTGGTACCTCAACTTCTTGGGGTCGTAACTTTTGCATACGACCTCCATTTTAGGCGCATGATAGCTCGTTGGAAAGGTATTTTCGAGAAATACACACTATGTCATCAAACTATCACTTTGTCTATAGTTTGACTGTGACAAGACAAAAAAACACAGTTTAGGGCCCCAAAACGGCCCTGGAAGTACATAAATATGTACTGACATGAAAACTTCCAAAATATGCCAGTTGGATTAGGTGGATAGCCATCAGTCTCCACCTGAAAGATGTGTAGGTATTTATACAACCTCAGAAGTGTAGAAGCCACAATCACAAAGAAGTACAGAAGAACGTGTTGAGCTACAAACTGTCAAGAGGAGCTAGTTGGAATAGGTGGGTGGCCACCAATATCCACCTAGATCATATCGATTAGTGTCATCCTTTGGGATATTGGTGCTTACATGACTGAGTTCTTTGAAGCACAATAACTATCCAATTCAGTCCCTTATACCATAGAATACATAAAATATCTTCAATTCATTAGCGATAGACAATTACAAACATACACTCAACCAAGAACACAATTAAAAAATGTAACACCTAAGCACTGTGAGAACCCCCGACGATCGACGGGTATTAGAAATGAGATGTGACATGTGGTATAGACTTATGGTACAAAAGATGATGTGATGGGACACCTAGTTGATGATGTGGAAAAAGTGGCTTCTTTTGTTCTAACATGTGGGCGTTCAGGTGATAAAATGGCAACAATACAGATTCCACGTGGCGTCTTATGTGGAACCCTAGAAATCCTTGAATAACTTATTTTCTTGTCGCTTATGACTGGCTAGGATTTAAATTTGGTTTTAATTGGACGGTGGATGTTAGATAAATCATGAATTTTCTCCTTCATGATTGATTGGTTGGATTTTTCGATGGTTTTAGACTTTGCCGACAATCACATCGAGCAACACGGGNGGGGGAAGCTGTAATGCATTGATTGTGATGAAAAAAGGCCCAACGCCATACATGGTCATCGGTCGTTGGGAGAAAATTATGCTTTTTGATGATTCTTATTAAGATGCCCTTTTATTTGAAATTTGCGCATCAACATTTGTGTTGTTCAGTCGATTTTTTCCAGAAGTGTTGGTGTCTATTTGGAATTTGGAAAGATTACATCACTTAGTTTGAACAATTGAAGAAGGACGATAGAATCAAACAATAGAATTGAATAATATCAAAGAACTGAAATTCACAAAGCTAGGAAATGCGACGAAAACTCAAACAAAAAATAAAAGTGGTACTCCAAAATTTTACAAATTTTGAGGGTGTGTTAAGTGCTAAACAGATGGTGATTCACAGGATGAAACCAAACTCTCTAACCTTTCCTGTGACCTTGATGATAATTTCAGAAGAAAACCTCAATTTAAGATAACTACTCAAAATCCATTTATAAACCTATATACATATGATCTGAGAAACATCTAGGTTGTCTAAATATGGGGACTTATTTGATTTCATACCACTTTTCTTCACAACGATAGTCTATGTATTGTTAGGCAAGATATAGGAAGGAAAACACAACTAATAGGAGGAAATTATATTTCCTATTTGATATTTGAGACCTTCTCACGGTGTCGCTCCACTTCCAACAAGCATACATAGTCCCATTGGAGTCACCCCGATTGTAAATGTGTTGAACCTGCACAGAATAGATCTAGCTAGAAAATACCACACACATTTGTAGAGAGAAATTGAGAAAGAAGAAGCAAGAGAGAAATAATGGAAGAATTCTCATTAACCGTTTCCACACTCAAAGAGTGAATAATTTACAATATATATAGGATAAAATAGTAACTAATGAGCCATAGTGGTGGTCTAGATTTATCTAGACACACACCAACAATTACATGAGTAAACTTCCACCTAGTCTAGTCTCTCAGGAAGTTACGGGAGTGAACTGCCACCTAGCTGAGTTAACTAGTCAACTAGTCTTCAGTTAATTGACTGAACAAAGAGTAGTGAGTTGGTGATGATCCCAATGTTGCATGGTGACAAAACAAATGCAACATCTAAACTCAACTCAACTAGTCAAACTGAAGTGTCAAAAAAGAGAATATTCTTCAGGTGGAATATTCTCCCCTAAAATATAGGAGACTGGATAATGACTAATTATGACTAATAAACAATGAATAACCTTAGGAAAAATAAATCCTAGGTGTGTGTGAAGTAACTCCAACACCCCCCTTGAACATCGCTATGGTGAAAATAAAGAATGGGTCCCGGCTACGAGGCCATGTTAGGTACCCAAATACAAAAGATACACTAAACTAAACAAGGAAAGAGGGAAAACCTCATGGGAACCCCCCCCCCCCTCAAATTACAAGGCATAAAATAAAAAATGATAAGGAACAAAAAACAATTGCTAAGCAACCCTGTCCTTCACTCCAAGAAGACCTTGCAACTGTGCAAGTTTGTGCTTGTTGAAGATTTCGTTGAAGATGTGGATGTCTGCACGGATCTGATGAAGTATATGCACCATTGAGATGTACACACATATCCACTTTATCTTCTTGTAATTAAAAATATTCAAATAAATTTTGGATGAAATTTTGAAAACCATACGGTCGTTTCCAGAAAAATGTTGAAATTTTGTTGATTTTGAAACGATCATAACTTCAGTTTCTGGACTTTGTTTCAGACAATTTTATTTTTGAAATTGGATATTTTCCCGAGAGGAATGTAAATATCCAATTTTTTTCTGCAAATTGTGATAAAAAAATATTAGATTTGAGTCTGATGTGCGCGGCTCCCTTTTTGTCTCTTGAGATGCATGCATTGCGCATGGAAAAATATTTGCATGTGACTCCTGAGATGCATTCCATATATCTTCCACATGAATTTCAGAAAACAAATATGAAATAGAGTAGACATCATCTTCAATTATTGGAATACAAATTTATGCAGATACTTGTGTAGAAGGCTCTTCAAACTAAGATGATTTATCTTCAAGTGGCTTTTCTGCATTCTCTATCTTGTCAACATTTTGCATGCATTCTTCCTTATTCCCAAATAAAACCTCCAATATACTCCATAAATCATTTGGAGTGAATTCTTGTGAGTCATCATATACTTGATGGGGAATTTCGGGAGAAATAAAATAGAGGATACATCCTATGGCCATATCTTGTCTATTGAGAAAGTCATTTTTCTCATTGACAGAATCATGATCTACTTCCATTGCCATAGTTATTTGGTACAAGCCTCTGCATCTGAGCATAAGAAATTTTTTTGGCTTCCATTCCAAATAGTTATGAGGCGTGAGAAGTATTTCTGGTGAATAATCCATCCTTTTGTTGTCTTCAATCTTTTGTACCTGCAAAAATTTTTGGTGTATCTTTTGCTTAGTAGTCCATCGGCTTTGATACCATGTAAATGTGTTGAACCTGCACAGAATAGATCTAGCTAGAAAATACCACACACATTTGCAGAGAGAAATTGAGAAAGAAGAAGCAGGAGAGAAAGAATGGGAGAATTCTCATTAACCGTATTCCACACTCAAAGAGTGAACAAGTTGAAATATATATAGGATAAATGAGTAACTAATGAGCCATAGTGGTGGTCTAGATTGATCTGGACACATGCCAACAGTTACAAGAGTAAACTTCCATCTAGTCTAGTCTCTCAGGCAGTTACGGGAGTGAACTGCCACCTAGCTGAGTTAACTAGTCAACTAGTATTCAATTAACTGACTGAACAAAGAGTAGTGAGTTGGTGATGATCCCAGTGTTGCATGGTGACAAAACAAATGAAACATCTAAACTCAACTCAACTAGTCAAACTGAAGTGTCAACTGGAAGAGAATATTCTTCAGGTGGAATATTCTCCCCTAAAATATAGGAGTCTGGATAATGACTAATTATGACTAATAAACAATGAATAAATTTAGGAAAAATAAATCCTAGGTGTGTGTGAAGTAACTCCAACACCAATATCATAGAACTTTCTCCGTTGCCAACAAGCATCCATATCCCCGATGGAGTGTTGAGGCCACAACAATCCCCCTTTACTTTTTATTTTACAAGAAAAAGGAAAGCGCCCCCCCCCGACTAAAATTTGAACTCTATTGCCTAATCCTCTACTGATGGAGCCTAATGTTAATTTATTATCTACCTTGAGGGATTTGTGGGTTTATCTTGATTGATTTTTGTCTTTGATGGAGGTTGATAATTACTTTTGATCTTATAATTTCAAATGTCTTCATGATTCTTCTTGACCTAAGACGTTTTGTTGACATTTGTATGATGGAATTGACACTTTATACTTGGACCTTTTTTCATATTTTGAAGTGTTTGTGTATCCTATATGACTGTAGGGTTTGATGTTCGATTGACTTTCTTGGATGAGTTTGTTTTTCAATATATGACTAATTCAAAGTCTGCATTCTCTTACTTGCATGTTGTACTTAATATTTTTATCTTTATGCTCTTGTATATGATCACACTCTTTGGTTTCATACTCTTAGCTTCAATCACACAATCACTAATCCTTCTCTTGAGTTTGAGACTTAGCACATGTATTTTTCAAGAAACTTATCTACAACTATCCATGATTATCTTTAAATAGACCCAACATTCATTATTTTTTTTTGAAGGCGATGAATATAATGTTTATGGTATATTGGAAAGTCTCCTTTTAATCACATGATTGATCTCATATTCTCTATGGTTGCATGAGAAGGTTCGTAGGATTACTTTCTTCACACAATTTTTATAGCCTTGAGATGAATGTGGGGAGAATCCATTGATCTTCTTCCTTTTTCCTAGAACTCTTTCTATCTATATATTGTTTGTGATTTGAAGCCAATGATAAACATTATGGAATAATCCTTGTATTTACCAAGCCTCATCTAGATTTGTATTTTTATCACTATTGTGGTGATGATACTGGAGCTTTTATCCTTCTCCAGAACTTTGATCCTTACTAGGATATCCCTCATTGGGAAGCGAGTTACCTTGGCTTGAATTTTCCTTGAGATCCTAAGCTCCCAAGGCTATCACATCCACCTCTCTTGCAGGCCTGTCCCCGATCCTCTTCATATTGATCTCTACCAGGTTCCTCTTTTGATATTCTCTCTCTCGAAAAAACCAGGCCCAAGGTTTATTGAGATTCATGGATGAAGGTATTCATTGTGTCATTTCCGAATGTTTGCCCACTATCTGTTGCAATCAGTATCACACATTGTGGTGTGGCGTAAGCACCTATTACTTTACCTAATTGTATTACCTATATTTGTGATCCTAGCTGGTCTTACCTACGAGATGCTTATCTTGGATAGATTGGCATGTGTCCTACATCATATTGACATCGATATCCTCTTACCATTTTTCGCTATTTGTAACGCTTATTTATCGCACAACATGTCATATTCGTCCCCTTAGTCATTGTTACATACCCGACCCCCTAACCTCTCTTAGGATGGTGGGGTGTGAAAATTCCCCCTTCTTTTCTTTGATCATTTTGTGTAAAAAAATCTCATAGTTGGATTCCACTCTTCAATAGATTTCCAAGGGTAGTAACCATTCTCAAATATGAGCTTCATATCAAAATTTATGGCCTCCTAAAGTTATAAGTCTTTCATTCATGATTTCCACCTCATTTCCATGTGGCATCCATGTGGCCCCTTGTCATTGATGCCATCTAACGTGGCACTAACATGGGTGCTGGTGTGGTACCTCCCACCTAGCCCATTGAACCACATTTAATCTTAGATCCCTCTTTTTTGTCAGAATTCATCCACTCCAAAATGCTACAGGTCATTCCAATCAATTCCTCTCGATGATTATCAACCATTTCAGATTAGGTCATTCCCAACCTGACCAACTCCTTTCCGACCCAACCAAATGATACTAACTCGATCATATCTTTTCAACCCTATCATATCTTTCTGACCATCTCGTTCAGATCCGATCCACTCCTTTATGACCCAACCAACTCTTTCCACCCTGTTAGCACTAGAAGTCACTCCAGACTACATAAATAGTGAGACGAGTACCCGTTTAGATATAAGTGATTAAATCAGGTTTAAAATCAGGTGGATCAACAAGGAAGAGTAAGAATGAGGGTAGAAAACTGTCTGCAAATTCATTCCATTGGGCATGGAGTCAACACATCCTATAGATCAAAGGCACTGAAGCTGCCTACAAGAAGAAAGGGATATAATTGATGGATGGAGGTATACGAAAGATAAAAAAAATAAGAATATCATCAAGCAAAGATCCTCTCTGCAAAAATGACTTAAAATATTACTAGAACAAAGATCATGAAAGGAAACAATTACTACAAATCATTTGCAGCTCATGAATCTCCTGCCGATGAACAACCATTGATCTTTAATGCCTACAATTCCATTCAAGCAATATGACAAGGTAAAATGATAATAAAGAACAAAAATCATGATAAACAACTTTCATGAATCTCTAATGGCAAAAATGCCTACATCACATGCCCTTAGGCTTACAAATAAACATATAAACTGCCCCTGTAGCTCTCTCAAGATTTCTCCAGTTATGAACTCAACCCATTTTCTCATCAAAATCCCCTTCATATATAGTGAATTATCTCTCTCTACCCTAAGGATTTTGAAACCAAGGAGCTACATAGGATCCTCCTCCATTTAGGATTCTGTTACAAAAGATTCCAACAAAAACATAACAAATTCCTAGTTTTTTGGATCTTGTCTATTGTGATAAATGCATTTTGAAACAAGTCATGCTACCTGTTCTGGTGATAGAACACATGTCCCTCATGTCCAAATACCTTAGAGGAAACCATTCTAACCTTCCCTGATAGCTGACATCCCTCCCATATCTCAAACTTGTCAGACTGTTAGAGTTTGCGACGTCTTTGACAACGTGCGCTGCGAACTTTCCTGTAGGTGATGTTTTTATCTTTTCTCCAAAAATACAAAATGAGTCAGGCTGATTTTTTTTCAGCAAGTCAAACACATCATTTTTTTCCTCCACACCAAATTTCAGAAGAACCCAGATTGTTATTCGCAAGTTATGATTTAAACAAGGCTATATTGTGTGCTAATTGTTACAAACTGTCTCAAATTACCAGTTCACAACGCCAGTGAGTCCAGGTGATGCGAATTTTCCTATAGCAACCTATTTCGTGCCAATTCAACTCAAATTATTCCAAAATCATGCAAGAGGCCCTGAAAACCGTCTCTGAAAACTAGAAATCATCATTAGAAAGTCTTATGAAATCATAATCATAAAAGATTTGACATATGCCCTATTTTTGGAGTGCTGCGAACTTCTAGGAGAGTTTGCAACGCATTTGATTTATGACTTGGAAATATACTTTAGGTGGTTGGATGAATGTCTAAAAACCTTTGGACACTTTTTTGGATGACAACATTTGATGGTGACCTTTAGATAGCTAGATTTGACCTTTACTTTCCCTCTTTTGCTAATAATGACAACCACCATCATGACACCAAGACTAGGAAAATGTATTTTGATCAACTTTGGATCCAAGGTTAAAATCAACACCTTGATTTACTAACATGAAACATGACTCAAAAACCTTTGACAACATGTACATCCTATGTGTTAACATCTGGCTCCACAAGGGATGGCATGCTTCCTGTGAGCTGCCAAGAACATTGCAGTTCCAATGCCTTATCCATTGGGATACAAATCAATAACCCTGCTCATCCATAATGTAAAACAATCTGCCAATAAAACTGAAGAGCAACTACTGCACTAGTGCCTCCATTGGGATATGGAGTCATTATTCCTGATCTACTGCAAACCGAGAAATTAAAAACCACATGCTCATGGTGTGAGCTTATTTATGTACAAATCCTATTTCTAACCAAAAKAAACTTGCTTTGCTTATGTATAGACAAATTTCCAAAAGAATCATTCAAGAAAGAAATTTCTTGACCTGCCCTGCTGTTCACTGTTGAAAGTAAGAGAGGAAAATAGTAGGTATAATAAAAATTCAATGAACAAATGGCACCTAATATTGCAAACATGTAGCATGCCAAAACCTATATCTCTTAGAGTTTTGGATAACAAGGAATCTATCCAATCTGCTATTGGATTATGAAACTCATGGCAAGACATTTCCAGCTGATCCAAAGGAAAATATTTCCACTGTGCTGAATCCAGTACATGAATAACATTGTTATCCTCCTCATGCTTCAGTGGAAAACAATATGGTTTCTGAGTATCCTCTGCTGGTAAAACTGCACCTTGGACATGAACCACCGTATCTTCTTTTCCTTTCAAATAATCTAGTCCATGACTATCATATAACCGATGTTCAAAATCTCCAGAAAAATAAAGAATTAGCTTCTCATGGTATTTAATATTATTTTCCTCATAATCATCAAACAAAGAATGATCATTGTAAATTATGGTTTGAGAAACATTTTCAAAGTCCTCTTGAAGAATGGTTTCTGTCTGCTGAAAAGAAATAAGACCTGCTTACTCATTTTCATACTCGTCATAAGTAGGCATATCCTCAAAATATGTAAGTTCAAATACCTATTCATCATACTTCTCTTCAATCATAGGTGAAAACACATCATAGGAAACCTCTTGAAAGACCCGAGGAAAATCTTCTTCTACAACTATTTCTTCATGACAAGCATCATTTTCATAACTATCATATTATGATGTGTACATTTGTTCTTTGACACCTTAATACTTAAAAGAACCAACTTGATCTTCATAAAAATTTGGAGCAACCTTTGCATCATTGTCAAAAATTCTAGAGACATTCGGGTCAAGAACAAATGTTCTTACAATGTTGTTATCACCAACATCCTTATCATTAAGACAATCAATAGAATCTTCTTTCAAAACTAAATAACTAGAGGAGGTTTTACATGGGGATAACTCCTCCTCTACATGCTCAATAGTTTTTTCTACTTCATCCTTATAACCAAAAGAATTACTAATTGAATGTTGGATGTAGAATTCAAATTCTTGACAACAGTTTTCAAAAAGAAGATTATCCGGATAAAATCTTTTGCAATGATGATGAAACACGATATGAAACTTTTTTAATGATGAAATACTTGAGGGAGGAAGAGATCTACACCAGTCATGGGATTTTCCCTCCAAGGAGTATCTAAACAACTTGATAAGGACATCTTCATGTATAACTTTCAATTTAAGCATGCACTCGTGAAAATTTAATAAGAACTTAGCTGGAACTTCCCAATCTTCTCCTCTAAACCTAGGAAGACGACCTTCCCGTTCACTTCTACCAGGCACAGGATTTGGAAAACCAGATATGTTTGAAAAATCACAAAATGCACACCTCTGAGAAAATATCTTGTCCATTTCAAACAGTGAAGTCATCAATAGATTCATCTGTGATGAAGATGGAGTCACCAAGTAGAATATTGCAATCAAGCTAGTGTCCTACTCCTATCTACCATCAATAACTGGATCTATTCTATGCCGATCTCCCAAGAAAAATATTCAACTTCTTCCCCGACAATGGCTCCAAAAATTTTAGCACTAGAAGTCACTCCAGACTGCAGAAAGAGTGAGCCTAGTACCCATTTATATATAAGTGATTAAATCAGGTTTAAATTTAGGTGGATTAGCAAGGAAGAGAAAGAATGAGGGTAGCAAACTATCTGCAAAGTCATTCCATTGGGCATAGAGTCAACACATCCTATAGATCAAAGGCAGTCAAGCTTCCTACCATAACAAAGGGATATAATTGATGGATGGAGGTATAAGGAAGATAATCAAAAGAAGAATATCATCAAGCATAGATCCTCTCTGCAAAAATGACTTAAAATATTACTAGAACATAGATCATGAAAGGAGGCAATTACTACAATTCATTTGCAGCTCATGAATCTCCTACCCATAAGAAACCATTGATGTTCAATGCCTGCAATTCCATTCAAGAAAGATGACAAGGTAAAATGATAATAAATAACACAAAGTCTGATAACAAACTTTCATGAATCTCTAATGGCATAAATGCCTACATCACATGCCCTCGGGCTTACAAATAAACAGATAAACTGCCCCTGCAACTCTCTTAAGTTTTCTCCAATGATGAACTCAACCCATTTCCTCATCAAAATCCCCTTCATATATAGTGAATGATATCTCTCTACCCTAATTATGTCGAAACCAAGGAGCTACATAGGATCCTCCTCCATTTAGGTGTATGCTACAAAAGATTCCAACAAAAACATAACAAATTCCTATTTTTTTGGATCTTGTCTATTGTGATAAATGTCTTTTGAAACATGTCATGCTGCTTGATCTGGTGATAGATCACATTTCTCTCATGTCCAAATACCTCCTAGGAAACCATTCAAACCTTCCCTGACAGCTGTAAGCCCTCCCATAGCTCGAAATTGTCAAACTATTAGAGTTTGCAACGCCTTTGACAACATGCACTGTGAACTTTCCTGTAGGTGATGTTTTTATCTTTTCTCCAAACATACGAAATGGGTCGGGTTGATTTTTTGTCAGCAAGTCAAACACATCATATTTTTCCTCCACATCCGATTTCAGAAGAACACAAGTCGTGATTCAAAATTTATGATTAAAACAAGGTTCCACTGTGTGCTAATTGCTACGAACTGTCCCAAATTACCAGTTCCCAGCGCTGCGAAATTTCCTGTAGCAACCTATTTCATTCCAAATCAACTCAAATGATGCCAAAATCATGTAAGAAGCCTTGAAAAATGGCTCTGAAAACTTGAAATAATCATTATAAAATCTTATGAAATAATAATAATAAAATATTTGACATATGCCCTATTTTTGGAGTGCTGCGAACTTCTAGGAGAGTTTGCAACACATTTGATTTATGACTTGGAAAGATACTTTAGGTGGTTGGATGAATGTTTAAGATCCTTTAAACACTTGTTTGGATGACAACATTTGATGGTGACCTTTAGATAGCTAGATGTGACCTTTAATTTCCCTCTTGTGCTAATAATGACAACCACCATCATGACACCAAGACTAGGAAAATGTATTTTGATCAGCTTTAGACCCAAGGTTAAAATTAACACCTTGATTTATTAACATGAAACATGACTCAAAAACCTTTGAAAATCTATACATCCTATGTGTTAACACACCCCATCATATCTTTCCGGTCTAACCATCTTGTTTTGATCCTATCTTATCCTTTCCAACCATACCTTCCAGATCCGATCAAATTTTTCTGACCCGACCAACTCATTCTTGACTTGACCAACTCATACCCGACCCGACCAACTCTTCCCGACCACATTTAGACATCATTTTTTTTAAATGACCATATCTTGGGTTACAAGTGTCAAAATCATGCACATGATACCTTGTTGGAAATATATTGAGTAGAGGAATGAAATTGTGGATGTATCCAAGTAAAAAAAGTGACACAAAATACTAGAAATTGTAGAGAACAACAGGAAACGAATTTGGGGGGAAAATGAACTGTGAAAACTTTAAACAACCATATTTGGGGCTACAGACAATGAAATTAGTCCCATGATAGCTCACCAAAAATATAGAAGAGAGTAGAACGTGATATCATAACAATAATAAAAAAATTGAAGGTTGAAGTTCCTAGAAAATGTAGAACACAAAAGAGGCCCAAATTTAATTGAAGAACGAGATATGCTATGTTCCAACACTCATATCTCAAGCTACATGAGTTGAAATCAAGCCGAGAATAGATCAAGGAACAAAAGATGACACCAATGGGAAGAGTTAATATATATATATTTTTTAATGAATATTATTTGCAAACTGCCTTAGGGTGAAAATAACCACCTAGGAGACTCTTCAGCTTCTGTGTGTAACTCCCACATATTTATTTTTGAAAAATGCGAAAGAAATTTGAAATGACAAATGACAAAATGAAAGGGGAAAATGAAGTGAACAATCACTAGATTTCAAGATTCACTGTTGTCTTATAAAATAATACTCATTTGATGTAATAAGGGGCTTTTGCCCAATTGTGTAGACTGTGAATACAATTATTTCGAGATATATGAAGAGCAAAAGGAATTTTTGAAGTCATAACTGTTTGCAAGTGATTGTGGGACTATTCTACACTTGTGTTTGTTGTTTTAGTTTTCTGAGTACTGATCATGCAAACTCTTTTTGCGCTTAGTATTTATGATTCTTATGTTGTTGTGATTTCTAATGAGTGCAAGGATGATATTACAGGTCTCCTCTTCAATTATTTGAGATGATATTTGCAATATTATTGTTATAACATACTCTTGGCTTCCATGAACTATTCCTATTGTTAAAGTATCATTATAAACTGTGCTCATCTATTAGTTTTTCTCCTACGAGATAGATTAGATTAATTTGCTTCCAGTCTATATTATATTTAGAATGAATTAGAACTCTTTTGGGGGAATTTCACTTTATTTACCATTTTTTATTTTAATTCTTAGTGGGAACTAGACCCACATATTGGTCGAAAACAGTACACCAAACGAGAGTAGGTCTAATTGGGTCCTGCCATCGGACGTTCTCCCTTACCTGCTTGATAGGCCATTTGGAACCATAAAAAAAATGACTATAGAAGGAGGGCCAGATGACAAGCTGATCCCATGAAGTCATTCTGATTAACTTGTTTTAATTTACTAATGGCTCCATCCCATTTCTCTTTATGGAGATGTTTTTCTGGTACTTTACCTCCCAAACCTCCTAGAAAGATTTTACATTTCTTGTTGCAACTTAAATTTGATGGCAAAGGTGAGACAACTGCATCTAAACATGCTTTCAAATTCTGGAAATTCTGTTGTTCTCACATTATTACTAATGTAAATATCATTTGTAGGCTGATAACTATCACTTTTGTAGGTCGGATTAAGAGCTGGTGCAAGACTTTGTCGACTGCCTCTATTCACACATGGGAGCAATTTATGTGAATTTTTGCATGCTTTTGAGAAATATGATTATGATAAATTCTGTGAAGAAGTTTTAGAGCTTAGAAAGAACAAAGATGAATCTCTTGAAGATTTTTTTATCATATTTACTCATCTTTGCTATAGATTTATTTTGGACGATAGGCCCTCTACCGACGATTTGATTTCCTCTTTAGTTTCTCTTACTAATGAAACATATGATCCAATGGATGAGGAATATAAATAATGTCTTAATGCTACTTTACATGCCGATTTGGATTTAAATGAAAATGTTGAAAATGATAATGGTTTTGTTTGATTCCATATGTATGGATCTTTATTTACTATGGGTATATATACTGGAGAGAAAATTCCTTTTCGGAAGAAACATATGTATCATCCCACCACTCCATCCCCACTTTCTTTCTTTGTTACTAAAAATAGACCTCTTGTGTTGTAAATTCAAGTTCATATTTTTCTGAAGTTGACCAAGATGAGGGTTTTTATGCTGATAATGGAACACTTCGGGTTGCATCGATGGTTATGTCAAGTTCTCATTATCCTATCTCATATTTTCCCTCACAAGGAATGGAAGAGGAAGCTATGGGAGAGGACATGAATGTTGATCATTGTGTTAATGAAGAAAATACAAGCACCCATGACATGAATCCTTCCTTACTCCTGGATAATTTGGAATTAATCTCTTTTGATTTGAATTTCCCTGTTGTTACAAATTTTTCTAGTATAACTAACATAGAACAATAATGTTTTCCTACTGTTGATGGATTAGTTATTGAAACTTCTTGTTCTAATAATTATTTTTATTTGATCCCCTCTTCTAACCATGAGTATGCTATGAAATATATTTCAGATTCTCATATTGTGCATGAGCAAGACAATAATAATGATATTTTCACTCAAGGAGAATAAATTAGCATACAAGACATACCACTTTGATCACAACAATCCACTTTTTGCTTGGAAGAGGAAAACCATTTTGAGGAAGAACATGTTGATTATGAAACAAATCCTAGTGTGGAGCCTACTAATTCACAATCAATCACTAATATTCTTGAGGAAGATGAAATATCATTCAGGGAGTCAACTTTTGAAAATGTTTCTTGTTCAAGAGAAGCTTTTAATTATCTTAATTCTTCCAATTATTATTATTTGTATCTTGATCTCTTTAATGGTTTGATCTTGCAGGAATCCACCCATTTTCCTATTCAAATAAACTCAATAGGGATGAACTCTTTTGAGGTACTTGATGGTGGTGGTGTGCATATGGAATATAGAGAGGATAAGGCCTCTTCCCATGAACTTATTACAACCATGCCTCATCAACCTTTTTTGTGGGATGAAGGAAATGATGTAGTAAATGTATATAAGACCATGTCTTCTTCTTTTTCATATTCAATTAATATTAGTGGATAATTTTGTTATTCAAGTATCCCTTTAGTTGATATTGTTGATACTAGTGTCTTCCACTATTATCTTGAATATATCTCCTATACCTTGGCGAATGCTATCCCATATATATCTTTTGATCGCACCAGTTTATCTCAAGTTGATGGTTGCTTGAAGTATAAGTCCAGGGAGGCTTTCCAAGACAATGCGGCACTTCGGTCTACATCGATGGTTATGTCAGGTCCTCATTCTTTTGGTTTGTCTTCAAGGATAAACAAGTTTATTAACATAAATATTCTCTCACCAAATACACCTCGCGCTGATTTTATCCATGGTTCTTATTCGATATGCTACTTTCCATTGAACCCCCTCCATAATTTGTATGTTAGTCATGGTAGATCTTATGATATAATTGAAGCATGGTTGGAGGGATATTACTAGGACAATTTTCCCATGAATTATCACTGTCACATATTTAATATAGTGGATAGAGTCTTTCATGCTTTAATTTTTCTTATTTTTACTCTATATTTATTCCAAGTTCTGATACTAATATATTGTCATCAACATATGTTTGTAGGATTGTGATTATGTGGATGGCTACATTGGTATTATGACTTTACATAGCTTATTTTTCATCCATTGTAGCATAAAATATGAGTAGGGTAGAATAGGCTAGTGTCTTTCTTTTTCATAGTTTAGCTTTGTTTTCTAGTTTTTTAATTAATTTTCTATTTTCCTTTTCCTTTTATTACTATTGGTTGAAAAATGAATGAAATTATCATCAAATATGGAAATAAATAGAAGACTTTCCCACTAATTTTTTTCTTGTAAATGGATTTTTATATATAGGAAAAAAATGTTTTATTTCATTTTCAAGCCTTCTTATGTGCTGGGGTAATTTTCAGATCATTGATTCCATGCATGATCAACATGCAAAAACCTTTTCAACCATTTTGTCACCTTACAAGTGGGTCTTTTAAATAAAGGATATTATTTACTCCCTCTTGTCATGAAAATGGACACTCATATCTGCCCCATCTTTATATCTACATGATTCTAATTGGAATATTTCACTTGATTGAGTTTTTTTTGAGTTTTGGACTTGTTGTCCCATACACAATGAATGGAAATCTTGAGTGATTAATTCTACCCATATGAAATTCAAGCCACTCCACTTCCTTGTAATTTCCTTCCATCATTATTTTCGGGTTTGGAGTAGTTAAATGGTTTCTTTCCCATTAACTATTTTTCTTTGGTTACTCTCAGCCAACATAATTTTCTGTATAGATTTTTCTTAGCTTAGTAAGCTTGGATGATTTTTATTTTCAGTTACCTTATTTCAACACCCTTAGTTTTGATTTTTGGGCATTGGATGCACATATTTTATGTTATGTTCAATTATTTTTTCAAAGAGGAATTTATCTTTCATCTTGCTCTTACTTGATCCAAGTTTCCTTTTTACAAAGCAACGAGATATGTTCTTTTAGACCGTCTAGAACCATGTTTTAACATTATGGACATCATGGTTATCTAATAATTTTTGTTGATATCTATTCTAGAAATTTCTTGAGAATGAGCCATTTCATTTACTAATTTCAATGGCTGATTGAAAATTTACTCCTAGTCTCATCCATCACGTGAATTTTAGACCTGATATTTTCTTGAAAAGTATCTTTCATATATTTTGGATTTTCTGATTTCAAGTCACTTATTCTGGTTACATTCTTGAGTAATTTGATTTTTATCATGGCTTAGTACTACACACTCATCTCAATCTCAATGTTTAAGTCATCCAAATCCCTGGAGTTGTTAATACATTAATGGAATATGTCAATGCAACTTCAAAGATTCTAATTTCGAGTTTTCAACATTTGCTTTGATCTTATCCATGATAATAAGTTTCAATATGTGAATTTATTGAGGGTTGTAACTCATCATGTATTCGACTCACACTCTTTTTCATTTTTTGAATTCGAAAACTTAGTGTATTCCTATCTTGGAAAGATAAGCATTGTTTTGGTTAGTTTGGAATATCCTCTATTAGATCCCTCTTACTCATGAGCTTGCTGATTTTGTTTTCCAGATTATATGTCCCATTCTTTGAACGAAAAACCTATCTAGTAAAGAGACAAGCTACACACTCTTCTTTTTCACTTAATTTTCTCCATATTCTATGCCTTATGCAAGCTCAAGGAGGTGAAATTTATGGTTTGTCTACTTACAACACTCTCGGTAACTTGAGGATATCTGTTTCATGGACTTTCCCATCATGCCAAACTTTAACTCATTAGAAATCATGCTTTAGTCATTTAATTCATTTATGATTTCTAATACTATCTTTCATTTATGATGGGGGAGTCAATCCATATTGACAATGATCTCATATTGCTTGCTCCTCACCAAAGTGTCTTAATTGCTATCATTCACACCATACTTTCTTCTTCCCTCTCACAAGGTTGAAGATGATTATACTAATTCTTCATGTCATTATCATTAATAATCAAAGGAAACACATAACATGGGGTGAAATGTTAATAATTTTGAATAAGATTTTTATGACAAAGGATTGGTAATGGACATGTATCTTTTGACCATGAATGGAATTATAGTTTTGTGGTTCTATTTGTTCAAATTGGTTGATTCTGATTGCAGGAATAAGATAACATGTCTATTGGATCCAAATCTCACAACAATCAATGATGCTAAGTCTCATGTTGAAGGAAATATTGTGGGAAAGCACATACTGCCTATCTCTCAAGAAGAAGGTTGTGATATTTGACTAATTGGACAACAAATGCATACTTTATGAGTACATTGTAATTTGCATAAGTTTTATGACAACCAATTTAGTTCAATTTTACATTAGCTTTTAATGTACATGACCACCCACAGGCTAGGAAACACTACTCCCAAAACTCACTTGAGAACCGATTTTGAATTCTGATAACATTTAATTAATAAAGAAGCATGAAAGACATGTTGTATTTTATTATTAATAATGATCAAAGCATTACATTTCCTAGGCATTCCTGCCTCTTTTAATTGTTTGGGTTCTCTGGCCTTTCATAAACTAAACAAAATACATTATTTAATATGGGGTCTCAAAACTGTGGTATTACATTCCCCTCCCCCTTATTTTGGCACTGCCCTTAGTGCATATACAAAACATAAATAAAAATTTCAAAATTCTTCAAACAATCACGGGTACTCTTCATGCATAGAATCTTCAGGACCGTAGCAGGTCCACTAAACTTTTACCAGTTCTATGACTCAATTCCAGAGCATTTTGAATTTTCTGTCTAATATGTGCACTAGTTGGACCTTGAAGTATCCCTCTGGCTCCACCTGAATGAAATTCCAACCAAGAACATGGTTAATATCATGTACATACTTTTTCAACAAGGAGACATGAAATACACTGTGTACATTCATGGAAGCAGACAATGTAAGCATGTATGCAACTGGCCCTATTCTATCCAATAATGGACCACAAAATCTATCTACTAGATTTTTACAACTTTCCAACTTCAATGAGATCTTCTCAGGCTTCAATTTCAAAAGCACATACTCTCCCACTTTGAATTCTCTAGCCGTTCTGTTCTCATTTGCATAAATCTTTTGTCTATCTTGTGATGCCTTCAAATTCTGCTTAATTTTGACCATTTGGTCTTCCATATCCTTGAGTAATTCTGTCCCAAGTACTACACTATCTGTTGGGTTGTCCCAACTCACTGGAGTATTGCATTTTATACCATACAAAGCTTCAAATGGGCTCATCTTCAATGAAGCTTGATAACCATTGTTATAGACAAACTCAACCAAATGTAAGTAATCTTCCCACTCAGATGGTTTATCCATCACATACATTCTCAACATGTCCTCAATCACTTGGTTGACTCTTTCTGTCTTCTCGTCTAATTGTGGATGGTATGTTGTGATAAATTTTAGATTTGTACCAAATCCCTTAAATAATCCTCTCCATAAATTTGAATTAAACTTTGCGTCTCTGTCTAAAACAATTGCCTTAGGTATCCCATGCAACCTAGAAATTTCCCTCGTGTAAATTTCAACAATATTAGTTGATGTATGAGTAATCTTTATAGGAACAAAATGAACAAATTTTGTCAATTTATCCACAACTACCATTATGGAGTCATGTTGCCTTGCTATCTTAGGAAACTTAGTGATAAAATCAATTGTTACCACTTCCCATTTCTTTTCCAGAATTGTAAATGGTTGTAGCAAACCCACTGGGTGTCTATGCTCAATCTTCAGTCTCTAACATTCCATACATCTAGCAATGTAATAAACAACACCCTTCTTCATTCCAGGTGAATTGGCCTCTTACTGCTGCAAATTTTTTCTGGTAACCGGGATGCTCGACATATGGAACATTATTCATTTATTTTAACATCAAATTCCTAAGTTCTTTGGAACTAGAAACACAAATTCTATTCTTATGCATAAGTAATACATATTCCTTAATCTCATACTCTTTAATTTTCTGCTATACATTTTCTTGCTGTAAAGTTTCTTTTACATGTAGGTAATGCTGATTTGTAGCAACAACATCTAAAATTATTCTCTTTAAATCTGACTGATGCATACTAACAACTGTAACATGCATGAGATGTACTCTTCTAATTAGTGCATCAACAACTTTATTTCCTTTTCCCTTGATATGCTTGATGTCAAAGTCATACTCACTTAAAAATTCTAGCCATCTTGTTTTCTTGGCATTCAAAGTTGGTTGTTCAAAAAGATATTTCAGACCACTATGGTTTTCTCAATTCAAATATTTTCCCTAATTTTCAAAAAAAGATATAAGAGAATATAGAGAAATTCCATGTTTAACCTTAAGAGAATATAGAGCAATTCTCATGTTTTTGAAGGGAACCAAATTCCTACTTTCTCGGTATATAATTAGGTCTGTGGACTTTATCTAGGATGCAAAATAACTCCAAACTTCAAACATCATAGATAGATAGGTGACTATACATTGGTAAACATTTTCCCTAGGGTTTCTTTGATGGTGCAAGGGTAGGTCCAAATGATATCAGTAATGAATATGGAATTATGTATCTCAAAGGACCACTTCATCAAATACAAGGTCGATTTGGGTACTGGATCAAACAATTTTGTAGAATTGAAGGTTCTTCGAATATTATTAAAAATTGTTGTGGATAAAGGTATCATGAGACTACAAATATTTGAGGTCTCTTCTTTGGTTATAAGAAGGATGAATGATGATATACATATTCATTGTTTTTTATTGGAGGATTTGTCAAGGAAATTAAAGGAGGATGCATGCATGATTGAGTCTATCTCTTTCACACGTATTTTGTGAACATAACATGATTGTAGATGCATTATTAAAGGAAGCACAATAGGTGGAATTTGGTGAAATTTGGATTTTCTTTGTTGGAAGAATTGAAAAATAGTCTCTTGACATAGTCAAGAAAATCTATGCTTTAGTGGAAGATCTATGTCCAAATACTATATATATTTGGTAGTGTGGGGTTTATTATGATATGTGATTTTGTGGGGTATCATACAATTTTAAATTTTTGTAGAAGCTAATACTTCAATGTATGGTTTTTGAGGACTTTATAATGAAAATCTATTATGTTTTTATCTATGGATTTATTTTGGACAAAATATATTCTGAAAAAAAGATGAGAGACCTTATCTTTCATCTCCTTATGTACATGTTCTAATTAATGTGATATTTTTTTTAAACAATTGGAAGTAGTCATATAATAAATTACTCAATATTGCGTATTTCAAGAATATTTATCATATCTCAAAATGATATTACCAAAATATTAACTAAAGTGAGGTTTATAATTGTATGGCTGCTCGGGTAAGAGTGTTTAGGTTTAATGAATTTCCCCAATACAAGTTCAATAAGATGACCTAACACTTGGATAGTTTGAGCATCTTTCCCAAAATAATGTTGTTTTAAATGTGCACGGAGCTGATAGCTTGGAACAAAGGAATATTGACACAAAGATTTCATAATTTCCTTAGAAATTCAAATTCAGGTTGAGGCTGAATTCTTGGTTGGTCTGATCACACTAGAAAAGGTGATATTTCTGGAACCTTCTCCAATGGACAAGGGTGTTGCCCATTAGTGTGGCTATGATGTAAAATTTGTGATTTCTCTTCATTCCCTTGCTAATGATTGAAAAGTGGCATTGGATTTTCCACGAGTCTTCCTTAACAAAGGTGCAACACATGACAATCTAGACAAGTTAAAGAATAAAGTGGAGATTTAACCATCTCATTATTATATACTTGTTTAGTTGATTGATTGTTGTGGTTTGGTTCAGGTTGGGTAGGTAGTTGTATTTGTTTTGGAGGTTATTGATTGGTATTATTTTGGAGGACATGGAAATCTGGCGACATGGAAATCGGGCATGTTGTTTAGGTTTCCAATTTTATTGAGGTCTCAAGATTACTATTGATTGGCCATCACTACTACAATACCATCATCCTTAACGTTTTCACCTAGTGCATTTTTTTGGGAAAATATTTCAAGTTCAAATGATGTAAAATAGGATGCACCTCAAGGATGGTCATTCTTTACCTCGATTTTGTGTTGAGTTAGCATTTTTGATAGAGATACCCTATCTAGTATCTCCAATTTTACTCAATCTCAAGCAACTTCAGTTTCAGTTAGCTGCTCAATAGGCCTGCAATGAGGCTSTCCAAGGATTCTAATTGTTGAATMTGTGATGTAACGCTCAAATTCCTTCACAATTATTCTTCCACTGTATATCTGGTTCACATTCTTAGGCMCATTATGATTCTGATCAGATGACCTGCTATCAGATCTTACCCATAGTTAAGCAACTTTGAGTGATTAGGSTGCCCTTACACCTTCAATGAAGTCTWCCCMGGACTCATACCTGCTCAAAAGTCAAGGCATCTAATACTGTTCAACAATTCACCCGTATAAAAAGCATTTTCTAAATTCAAAAGCTGTTCTGATCAGGATTGATCAGTGATACTACCCCTCTATCCGTATCCTATCTCCCATCAAATCCTTCTCTGGATATATTTTGCTTGAAATGACACTTTGATGGACTGATACATTGACTACCASGTTCATAGAGTCACGATAGACTCGATTTTTCTCCAATTTGTCTTGAATGGACCAAAATTCTCTATAGCCAGCCTTTGAATGTTTRTAGATATATAAAATTAGATTTCTGTCTTTTGAATCCRTGGAAAGGGCTTAAGTTAAGTCCTCCCTCCTTATACTCATATGATTCTAACTCTGCTCCAGCATTCATATAACCGAAGACTCGAAACTAAATCTTAGAATCAAAGGTGCTTGTTGTTGAGAAAAAAATGAAACCGAGAGCTTACCCTATCTCCTTGGGACCTCGGCTATGATTACGAGCTAGCCCCCCTAAGGGCTACCTTTCGCGTTTGGCCAAGAGTGGTTTTTAAAAACTACAAGGAGAAACACGAGACCATACAAAATCGACACGTGGCTTCTTAAAACCACCGGTTTCTCCCTTTCGCGTTTGAGCTCGGAATTAAACTCCAGTTGAGTTTGAAATGCGAATACATCCACACCGTTGGTCTTCATTCAGACACATGATCCGACGATCCTAAGCGATCTTTCCATTGCTACTCTCCATTACTTGATCTGACAACTACTATAGCCTCTTCCCGATTCCACACACTTGTCTGGCCCTTAATTGGCCCTCGACCCACAATTTGGCCTGCTCTAGCCAATTATTTATAATTGGCTTCTCACACTCTCCTACATGGCCTAATTTCACTTAGTGGGCCTCTCCCTCTTTCTTTGGCTTAATATCTTAGCTTAATGGCCAAACCCTCTCTTCTTCTTAGAATTAAAATTATAACAAGGAACCCTGAAACCAATTATCCTTAAATTACTCACTCAATCCCTATCTCTAGGATCTCTAGATCCATAAATATCTCAAGAAAACCTCAAATCTCTCTAACTTATTCAACCCTCGTGATTTTTTCTAACAATTTAGATTTAATTAAATAATTGTAACTTAATACAATCCAACTCAAACATTCTAAAATAAAACATAGGAAATACAACAAATCAAATTTTAGGAAACCGACTCCCTTAGTAGACTTAAGACCCCTTAGGTCTTATCAAATGAACTAGGTTTTGGAGCTAGATTGCTCCTTCATCAAACTACCAAGGAAGAAAAATGCTCATGATCTCCTGATCATGAATTCCTTTGCTTAGTCCTCCTGGATCCCACATTTTGTGATGTTGATGTCCATTCATTCTAGTGCAATATTCTCCTCCTCTATTATCCAGCTGCACTGTCTGCAACTTTCCAAGATCCCATGTCTCGCTTTGTTGCTTGCTCATAACCTTGCTGATGCAATATCTCTCAGCCCACAATAACTTATGGCTGACTGTTCTTCCAACTACATGGCAACTCTCTCTAGTTACCTTCTCAATTAATTCCCATAATTTCTCAATTACAGAATCAACTTCTGCTATCCTCTCCTCTTACATTCATTCGTTGCCTTCAAAATCATCTCCTTGGGCTGCACATCCTCACTGTAGTTTGCTGTTGCTGTTGTCTATTGGTTGCATAACATCCTCATATCCATATGTTTGGCTATTTTCAAGGATTTTAGAATACTCATGTATCCAATAACTCACATTCCCTAGTTCCATACTTAGTTTATGGAATCTTTCCTACAAATTCTGCTCTTGAATTTGATTAAAATAACAAATTAAAACCAAATTCTTCATACCTTCACTTATCATTCCCCAGTCAACAACTTCTTCCTTAGTCAACTTCATCCTTACTTCTCTGTACTTCTGTGTAGACCAATGCAACATTTCATTAGCAGAAATACCTTCGAAACATTTCACCGTTTCATTTGTGTCTCCAACACCCTCAATATCTTCAACATCTTTATCCTCAAGATATGCACAATCTTCCTTTTCATTTCCTTCATGAAGCAATGCTGTCTCGACCTCAAACATGAAAAAAATTGAATGTGCCCTCCTTTTATTCCTTGATAAGGAAATTCCTCCTTCATCACATTAGTAGAGGATTTCCTATCTTCACAACCTGCATACATATACCAATTGCCATATTTAAAACTACAAAATTCCGCTGCTGCCATCTTAATTATGCGCTGCTCTGAACACCCTATGCCTTCATCTTGGTTCTCTGCTGAAGATATCTTCATCAATGAAATATATATTTCTTTCTTACCAATAATCCAATCCTCCTCTGGCCTACTTACTGAAGTTCTCTTGTCTCATTTTCTTTGGGACAATTCAGCAATCACATCGTCCTTTAATGCTTGGCTGCCTGCAAATACACCATTAGATAAATAATGAGTCCAAGAATCCCAAGACTCTTTATATGCCTCCAACCAATAAATGAGGCTCTCAACATCATCCTCGAGCATCAACTCTTTCTTTCGTTCACACCAATGAACTTCTTCATCTCTCTCCATCTTCATAACAACCTCAAATAACTGTTCATCTCCACTATCCTCTTGTCCTGCAATCATACACAAAATTTCAGTTTCAAAACCACAGGACTCTGAAGTCTTTGCTGGTGCA
>ML784756.1:117440-157117 GCA_009831015.1 Picea engelmannii | reverse complement strand
CCCTTAAGATCGAGGATAATATGAATCATCATATCACTCTATGTCGGGAACATATCGTGACCATCAAATTACAAATGCATACTAAAGAAACACACTAAGAAACACACTTTAACCTAATAACACATTAGACCAAGTTGATCTTAACTAACTCCTAAGTGTCTAAATATATTGACATCCCCCCTTAAGAACAACTCGGGATAGGATTGAAGGATTTACAAATGCGACACAATAAGAGAAGGAAGGAGGAATTAGAGATTATCCCCCCTTAATGATAACTTCCTGAACTCCTAACATAGATCAAAGTTTGGAAAAATTCGATTTTGTAAGATACTTTGTGAAAATCTTTGCAATTTAATCTTCTGTGGGGAAAACGAGCACTTCAATAACTCGATCATGAATGGGATTTATGATGAAGTGAATGCGTATCTAGATGTGTTTGTTGCACCGATGTTGAACCAGGTATTTGACGAGCTTGATGACACTCTGATTTTCACACTAGAGGGTGGTCGAATGTTTCTACTGGAATCCAAACTCTGAAAGGATTTGTCAAGGAAACAAGGATTCTTGACTTGCATTAACCATTGCTCAGTACTCTGCTTCTACCGAAGAAAGATAAATAACATGTTGTTTCTTACAAGACAAAGTGATAGGTCCAAAACCAAGGCTGAAAACATAACCTGCAATATACTTTCAATCATCAGGGTTTCCATCCCAATCAGAATTAGTGAAACCAACCAATAAAGGAGCTCCCTGGAACTATACCCATGACCTACTGAAGTATCCTTTTAGATGATTTCCAATGGATTTCATGGGGTGTTTTCATATATAAGGAAACACGACCAATAACAAAGGAAATATCAAGACAAGTATGAGTAAAAAATAAGAGGCTACCAACTAACTGACACTACAAAGTGACATCAACTTCAGGAGTAATACAAGTGGCAACAAGTTTACCTCTAGACTAGAAGGGAGAAGGGGTTGGTTTAGAATCATCCATGTGAAAGCAAAAAAAAGGTCACAAGCATACTTAGATTGAGAAAGAAAAATTCCTTCCTTGGTTTGTAATACTTGGAGGCCAAAGAAATAATGCAAATAACCTAAGTCTTTCATTTCAAATTTCTTTCTAAGACTGGATTTCACATGGGTTAATAGTTTAGGGTCACTACTAGTGATGATAAGGTCATCAACATAGATAATAAGTATTATGAGATGGATTTTAACTTTCTTAGTATAAACATTATGGTCAAAATGAAATCCAAAAAAGCCGATGTCAAGAAGAAATATATCCATTTTGGCATACCAAGCTCAAGGGGCTTACTTAATACCCTAAATAGATTTATTAAGGAGGAAACAAAGTCTAGAGTCATTCTTGACATAGACAAGAGGTTGTTCCATGTATATTTATTATTGCAAAACTCCATGCAAGAAGGCATATTTAATATCCATCTAATGGACCTCCCATTTATGCGAGGCAACAAGGGCTAGAACAAGGCAGATGGAATTCATTTTGGCTATGGGGGAAAAGGTTTCATTATAGTTATTTCCTTCAACTTGAGAGAACCCTTTGCAATCTAAGCAGGCATTGTGTCTTTCAATAATTACATCTGATGCATACTTAGTTTTGTACACCCATTTACATCCGACAAGTTTTCTTCGTTTTAGAAGAGGTACAAGATCCCAAGTATCCTTCGCCATTAAAGAGTGATACTCTTCATTCATTGTTGTGTCCCAATTTTAATGGCCTTAAGCCTTTGCAAATGTTTCTAGATCATGCATCTTTGAAACTTGAGCCAAAATATAAGAGACTTGCTGGAACTATGAATGTGTTCGACGCTGATATGAAGGATCATCAGTAAGATCACCAATTGCTTCTCATGTTGAACATCGAACCCATCTTTGAAGCAGTGGTGCCGGTGAAGGTTCATGTTCTGGAGGAAGGTGAGCATTCAGAGGTGGATTTTCATTCTCACTATCATCATCTGAAGAAGAAGAAACCAAAATAGGAACAAAATATGGCACAAATGTTGAAGATGGCTCGAAGGCCGAAGATGGCATAAACATTGAAGTAGGCTCATAGGCCAAGAGATTTTCATCAAATTTAACATCTCTTCTAATAATAATTTTATTGGAATGAGGTTGAATAAGTTTATAACCTTTGACATATTTAGAATATCCAACAAAAATATACTTCTCACTTTTAGGCTGTAAAGCTTTCCTTTTCTCATCAAGAATGTGAGCCCATGCTAAACTACCAAATACACATAAGTTGCTTACATTTGGATTAATGTTAGTCCATGCTTATTTCAGTGTTATATTTTTTAAATCCTTGGTGGGATTGCAATTTACCATGTAATTTTCATAGTTGATGGCTTTCTCCTAGTAATGAGGACTTAATTCTTTAGATTAGATCATACAATTAGCCATTTCCTTTAATGTGTGATTTTTTCTTTCAGCAACACCATTTTGATATGGTGTATATGGAACAATATGTTGCATTTGAATTCCCTATGAAATTCAATAACTTGTAAAATTATTGTTCACATATTCTTCTCCATTATATGTTCTTAAACTTTGAAGTTGATGTCCAAACTATTTTCCTACAAGGGCCTTATAGGCCAAAAAATTGTCAAAAACTTCACACTTGAGTTTTAAGAAATAAACCGAAGTGCATCTGGAGAAGTTATCAATGAAATTTAAGAAATACTTGTAACTAGAGAAAGAAGGAGAAGAAACTAGAACACATAAATCATTGTGAAAAAGCTGCAAAGGGGATGAGGTGTGCCAAGAGGAACATTTTTCAAAATTGTCTTGGTGATGTTTGCTGAGAAAAAACCCGACACAAACACCATATCAGCGAGAAAAAAGAGGAAGACCAGTCACCATGTGTTGATTACATAGTTGCTGAAATGAGAAATAATTTAGATGACCAAACCACTCATGCTAAAGTTTGCTCAAGTCATCGCTATGAGAAACAAAACTGATGGAAAAGATGATGACCCAAAGTTGTCAAACTTGTACAACTTGATAATATCATCAACAATTCCAATTGCGAGGACATGCTTATGATATTTTAAATCCTTGATTACAACTTGGTGAGGTGAGCCCACTGGGTTAGCTTAAGTGGATGAGTGCCGTTGTTTGCTCGAATGTGGTTTCAGGGTTAAATCCCTAACCAAGAGCCTGTTTAGGGCCTCACTTGATGTCCCCACCAGGTTAGGTCTATAATCAGTCCAAACAATTTACCCCAATTACCATCCATGAAATGTGGGGAAGTACTCGAGGGTTTCCCGTGCTGTAGTCCTAAGAAAAAAAAACTTGGTGAGGTGAAAAATCTATGGTTATACCTTCACCTGAATGAGTGATTTGATACACTAATAGAAGGTTGCAGGAAATAATTGGAACACATAATACATCATTGAAATTCCATTATCTACTTGAATTGTTCCAAAACCTACAACACTAAGAGATCTATCATCACCACCAAATATTTTCTTGGTTTTACATTCAATAAGAGCAGAAAATATGGCTTTATCCTTAGCCATATGATAAGATGCTCCAGAATCAATAAGCCACTCATTAGAAGAAGAAGAAGTATAAATTACATTGAAGGAGAAACCAAAAGAAAAAAGTGCATATCCATGAGAAGAAGAAGAAGAAGAATCAATAGTGATATTGTGCTTATTCATTGTTTCTTCTAAGGTTTCCATCTTTTTAAAAAATTTAGACTCCACATGACCATATTTCCCACAAAATTTTCAATGTCTGTCAGTCTTCTTACTTTTGGATTTTTCTCCTTTGTCACTATTATCAGTAGAAGATGGATGAGAGGGTTTGGGACCCTTGTTTTTCTTGTTTTTGTGGTGAGGATATTTCTTCTTTGGATTTTGGGATTCATCTTTCTGTTAGGCCACTAAGGCTTTGTTGGATGTACCTAAAGTGCTCATCAATCCAAGTTGCACAAGCTTATCTTTCTCTCGAATTTGAGCATCACAAAAATACTCAAGAGAGGGTTCTTTATAAAAAATCATTGGAGCTTATTTGGTGGAATAAAAGGTAGATACACAAATAGAGTATGCACTACCAATCTTGGCAATAAGAACATATATGCATCAATCTTCCTTCAGATCTAGTTTGCAATCTATAAATAAAAGTCTAAATGTTTTGTGTTGAGAAAATGTTGTCATTGATGTCAAAGTGGCAGTCACGATGATGATGTGGAAGTAATGATAAGGATTTAACAGTGATGATGATGATTTGGAAGTAAAAAAGGGAGATTGTTTGAGTATTGAAGCCATGAATCCAAGTGAAGAATCCTTGAATCCAAGTAAAGAATCTTTGAAGCCATGAATCTTTGTAAATAATCCTTGAGATTGTTTGAGTATTGAATCCATGAATCCAAGTGAAGAAGCCTTGAAGGAATGAATCCAAGTAAAGAATCCTTGAAGCCATGAATCCAAAAAGAAGAAGCCTTGAAGACATGTTGATGAAGCCTTGAGAAGCCAACATGTAGTAGTCAAGCCACGAGGACAAGTTAAGAAGCCTTGAAGCCATGAAGCCAAGAGTAGAAGCCTTTTACAACATGTTGATGAAGCCTTGAGAAGCCAAAATGCAGTAGTCAAGCCACGAGGACAAGTCAATGTCAATACAAATTGAAGAAGTCCCTGGAGAAGTAATGGTGTGTCCACTTGAAGAAGCCTTGAAGAGCCTTGACATAAATGTATATAACTCCAAAGTGGTCCGCTTATGGTGTAGTTTTTAAGCATGGACTTGATGAGATGAGATAATATGTGGTTGTTTCCACATGCCCACTTTGATTTGTAAAAAAATGGATCCCACAATATGTCCAATATAAATATTACAAGCCTACAGATGTCGAAGATAAAGATTGCAAGATGGATATTGTTGAAAGTATTATTTTTTGGTAAATTTGGATACCCTATCTTTGAGGGAATTTTTACCCTACATAATTAACTCAAATGGAAGAACAAGTTACATGGTTGGAAAGATTATTATGATACATTTCCAATGGTATATGGAAGTCCTTATAACTCCTTAGGAATGAAGAGATATGAGGTTTTTTGTCCGATAACTCTGTTGGAAAATTGAGGTTGGCTCAACTGATTTTTGGGGACATAATTACTATAAATACAAGATAGAATTTTGAATTTTTAGTGCAACCAACGAAAAGATCAAGTTTGAGGTGCATTCAAGGAGTTGGGGTGTCTTTCTGGTGTGCAAAATAAGTCTAAGGTATTCTTTTAAGATATTTATTATACTCAAGGTATGCTATAAGGTTGTGAGATTTTTGTATGCACTCTTGTGAGGTTGTGATGTTGTCGTATGCTCTGCTACGAAGTTGCGATGTTTCCATGAGGTTGTGATGCTTCCATATTCTCTTCTATGAAGTTGTGATGTTGTCGTGATGATTCCATGAGGTTGTGATGCTGCCATATGCTCTGCTAAGAAGTTGTGATGTTGCCGCGAGGTTGTGATGTTGTCGTATGCCCCACTATGAAGTTGTGATGTTTCCATGAGGTTGTGATGCTTCCAAATGCTCTTATATAAAGTTGTGATGTTGTCATGAGTGGATGTTGCTGTTAGTGGATGTTTCAGTGAATGGATGTTACCATTAGTGGATGTTGCCGTTAGTGATTACATTATGGGAATGATTCTATGAGGCTTGCTAGGGTTAGAAGGATTGTCTTGGAATGAAGCATGCAGGTGAATTCATAAGTACTATGTGTATGAAGATGTTGGATTGGTGATATTTTATTGATTTGGTGCTCAGTTGAGAATGTTGGTGTCTTCATTCACCAGGTTGGTGCCTATGTTTTAGGAAGTGGGTGTTTCCAGCTTCCAATCAGAGCTAGTAAATCCAAGGGGTTGGTTCCTCCTTCCAGTCGGTTCTGGAAACTCATGGATTTGGATATTCCTTTAGGTTGGTGCCTATTGATCAGGGGTTTGGTACCTCCTTCCAGTTGGTGCTGGAGAATATTGGAAGTTGGTGCTTCCTATGAATGTAATATTAACATGATATAAGAAAAACATTATGTGGTTTTCTCCCATTTGAGTTTCCACTTAAAATTCATTGTGTTATGTGTAGGGTTTTTTGTGATTTATGAATGACATTGTTAATGTTTAATGTTTACATAATGTGCTTAAGTTTAAAAAATGGTAAAAAATTCTATATACTGATTCACCCCCCCTTTCAGTACTGGTGAATATTCCAACATTTGGTATCAGAGCATGTTCCCTCAGGAACAATCTAACAACTGGAAGGAAGATCATGGATATTCAAGAAGTTTACTCTGCAGATGGATTTCCATTATTCAATGGATCAAACTTTTCTCATTGGATCATAAGGATGAGAGAATTTTTATAGGTACAAGGGTTTGACATTTGAAAATCAATATTAGATGGTTACACCATCCAAAAGGAAGAACAAAGGGTGCAACAACAAAGAAGCTACAAAAATATAATGCAATGGAATTGGACATAATTCTAAGGGATTATTAGAGTCTGAAAAGAAAAGAAAATAAGTTGGAAATCATTCATGAACTAAATATCTCTAGGAAAAAATACAAGAAAAATACACAAAGGAAGCAATGCAGGAATGTGTAGAAGATCAAAAGGAATATACACCAAAGCAAGAAACAACATCAAAGAAGATGGATGACAAACCAAATAAACATGCAACTAATGAATCAAATGAAGAAAAGGTGAAGGAAGTCGAATCGAGTAAGTATTCTTTTGGTGATAAATTAAATCCTTGTGACATTAGATGTACCTATGCAAATAAAATTAGTTTTGACAAAGATAAAGATGAAAGCAAAATAAATTCCTCAGAAGAAGAAAATAATGATGAAGTATAAGCTAAATTAGACCTTGAAGGGGAACTGATTAGTGCTCTATATGATTTGAGGAAGGCAAGGGAGAAGAACAAAACGTTAATGGAACAACTACAAAGGTATCAAGAAAATAATACATTGCTAGAAGAGAAGCTAAGTGAGACTGAAAAAAACTGTCATTATTTTAAAGGCACAAGTAGAAGTGGCTAAGAATACTGAAGAAATATTGAATAATAAATTAGAAGAGAAATATACCCAACCAAGTGCAAACCTGCATAATGATATGATTCAAATAGAAGAGGAAAAGAAAATTGAAGAAGTCCTAAAAAATCAACTAAAAGAGAAGGTAGAAATCTGTCAAGTAAAAGAACTTGAAATTGTTTCTCTAAGAGAAGAAGTGAAAATGACAACTACCACAAACTTGAAATTTGAGAAGAGTTCATCAGCCTTAGAAGACATCCTCAATCAAAAAATATTTCCCAATGAATGTAACATCCCCTCCTTTACGACATCAATGAATAGTGGTAATTTTTTTTTTAAACATCAACAGTTAGAACAAGTAACATGTAATAACATACATAAGAAATTACACACCTAATCTCATCTACAACATTTCACTGCAAGAATCAACTACAACATTATGATACTAAAAGATCGATTATGTAACATTACGATAACATAGGTGTCTACCCACCCAACCTATCTTGCAAGGTTAGGACCTCAAAGACACAAAATCAACGCTTAGGTCCAGGATTCTTCCGATTGATTTTGATTATTTAAGGTATCGAGACTGGTGACTGTTCTAAAGAACATGGTGATATCTATTCCCATAACCAAATCATTTATAAACTCAATACTAAAGCAACAATAAGATTCTTGATCATAGCGTAAATTATGTAACATCGCTCTTTCACAAAGCAAAGTAAGCGACACTACAAAGTATTCAAATAAAATTTTCAATTACTATATAATTAAAGTAAACACATACTCATGGGAAAACATTAATCTATACTCCACGCCATTAAATTTTCTACACATTTCCTTAACAATAAAACCTTCAAATCACCAATAAGCTTTCCTAAGATTTAAGTAAACATTTGAAGTGACCATAACTAGTGCAACAATACACAATAACATGTCCTATTTTTATTTAAAAGCTTCACACTTCGAGTTCTAACCTTGTTTATGTCAATACTACAGGTCTTAATTTATATTCAATTAACCATATAAAATATCACACCATATCACTTTCTATTTCATATGTCCATCAACCATTCTTTCATATAACAATTAAAAATAGAAAATCAATAACAATATTAATACTATAATTGATCATTAATACTTTATTGAAGTAAAACCTTTAACATTAATGAATGATATTCATATTTTCCTTTCCAATTTCTAATCAATAATCAACTATGTCACTTTTAACATATAATAGACCTTCATAAATTTAAGTCACAATCATTTAACTATTTCATAGTCTAATTCAATAATGTAATAATGGTTACATGATCACTTAATATGTGAGCATTTACATGTAAATGTAAATTACGCATATATATATATCTATTTATATATACATATTAATTTCTTAAAAGGATGCGTCTAGAGTGACCATGCGATTCTTTCTTATTAATTAAGTTAACAATGATCCTTATGCAAGTCTCTAAGTTAGAGGTCTTCACAACCTTAGTGGTGGGGATTGCTAAAGAAAATGCCACCTATGGAAATCTATGAGAAGTCTGCTTTCAATCGTTAGTTAAGAGTCCCATACCTTAAGCTTAACTAGCATGAAGTGCTCCAACTACTGGTTATCGAGGAGAATCAGTTGTAGGAATGAGACAATGAAACGTCTAGTCCACGAGCAGTAAGTTCAGTTAGGATTGGGAGCATTCTTTGTTAACAATCCGCTCCTAACGTAAAAACTGACTTCTTCAATCCTACGGTACTAAAATTACCCGATGAAATCACTAAAGGATAGAAGTTTATATTCTGGAATAGAATGAATTTATATCTCAGACCCACACACTCTCTCGGTAAGACTGATTCATTTAGGTTTTAAAAATTGAAGGGTACAACGACACTAACAATTTAAATCGAGAATAAATATTTACTGCAAGGTGAGTGAATCAACCTCCAAGATGAGATATAAATTTCCCCTACTAATTTACAGCAATGAGAACAAGGAAGGCATAAACCAATGAAGTATGAGGAAGAAAAAAATTAACCCATCCTCCGTCTATCTAGGAGGTATGGTGATTTTGAAAGTTTCCAACCAAGAGAAAACAAAACACTAAGAATCGGTTAAAAATAATCAACCGCACTATGCAACATCCGACAAGTGTCCATATTCAAACGCGAGTATTGTAATTATTTTTTGTGGAAAAAAAGAGTCGATCAGAAAGGAGGAAGACTACAGACTTTAGCTTGGAATAATTCTCATCCACCTCAACTACTCAAGGTAAGACCAACATGGTACTATTTGTTCTAGTCTTTTCAAACTTGGAGAGTTTGTTGCTAGTCAAGTAAGTTGTAAGCAACATCGAATATTCTTAAAAATACCAAAGGATAAATTAACCTTAGGTTGAAGATCGAAAAAAAACTAAAACTTGAGTAACTACAATACTCTCCTTGAATCTCTGCGAAGAATCGGGTAAAATCTCTAAACCAAGAACTCATCGGAAGACGACAAAATTTGATCGAGAAAGCACATCTAACTTTTAAAGGTAAAAAGAGAACCGCTAACAGAATTTGAGAGGCCTCTACACAATAAAATCACAACGATTTGGTACCTTGAGGTGAGGTGGAATTCAAAACAATAGGCTAAGGAAGTATTAACACTAACTTTAATATGAAGTAAATTTGGTAAAACAACAACACAACGATGGATCGCGATGACTAGCTCTACGAGATCAAGTTTAACCAATGTAAAAAAAAACTATGCCCAAGATATCAATCAAGATATCGAACATACTTCGTGAAGTAAAAATATGGAAACACAGACGTCGAATAATTCTTACAGATAATTAAATCAGATGCAAAAATTTACCAGTTGATGATTCTAAGTAAACTCCATTAAATTAATAAATTCCACCCGCACTAATATTTTTCAATTTGCAATTTATCATCTACACACATAAGAAATATTTAGATTCAACCCGTGGCTCTTACATTTTAAGCGTTATATACAATAAGAACAACATAATTACTATAAATGGATAAACAAAATATTTACATCTTGGATACAAAACAACATTCCAATACATAAACATTCTGAAATGAAATACCATCACCAACAAAATTGAGGATGTATGAAGATGATCTTCGACTTGTAGTTGTGCTATGTCCTTTTCTACGCTTTATAATCCAAGGACTTCACCGGTACCTCCCAACCAATGATAGGGGTAATCTTCTTCCCCATTAGCCCCCCGAGTCGCAAATGGGCCACATACAAAAACCATAGTACAATATGATGCAGCCGCACTCCTCGGAGCACGCCCGCTCCCACATAATCTTCTTCTTCTCACGGCCTGAAGAACTCTTGAATAGCTCTTCTATTTCCCTGTCGGGAAAATCTGCACCCACAGATCTCTTCACACAATTCCCCTTGCTTTACTTATCGGGAAATTGGGACTCGCGACTTCGCGATGTCCAAGGTCAATCACTGGGCTCTCGAATCCCCAAGACCCGATGGCCAATCAACACTGACTTTATCTTCCCCTGTCGGGACTTCTGCTTTGTCGGGATTTTCCTTATCGGGATATCGCTACCCGCGATATCGAGCACTATGATTTTCCAACTCTCGATACCCGATGCAACGAAACTCCGATGTACGCGTGAGCTGTCTCTTCACTCCTTGTCACTTCTATCGAGATTTCAGAATTTGCAGGATCGCGAATCCTGATGTCGATGGATTCGAGACTTTCTTTTTCCCGATCCCCGATATGATACGCCACCTGTCTTTCACCAACCCTGCTGTGGTCCCAAACAATTCTTCCGTCGGGATATCGCGTTTCGCGATTCCGAGCGGCAAGATTTCTCTGTTCTCGAAACCCCCAATTCTTCGAACCCAAACTTCCTTGGATCTCCTGACACGCGTCCTCAACAATGAACGACCCTGGGCTTGTCGGGATATCGCGTATCGCGATATCGCAATTCTCGTTGCAACAACTTGGAGCTTCGACTCGCGAATCCCCGATACACGACATCACGTGTAGATCCAACGGTCCTTGTGACTCGGATCGACGACTCTGTCCCTCATGAGCTCTAAACCTTCAGATGTTCTCGCCATAACCTCCTTGCACCTCCGCAAGATCCAACGGCCCTCGGCACTTCGCGAAATCTCCTTAGAGGATTTCGTCCATCCGTTCTCCCTTTGATGCTTCTTCGAAACGATTGAGTTCCTCTCCACGAAACTCGCCCGCCTGCTCACAAGTCCGCGAAGCTTCTTGCAAGCTTACAAGGCACCAACTCCCTGTGCTTTCCCTGGTAATTACTCAAGGTTCTATACCTCCTGATATTTTTCACGACCCTCAAGTCTTCTTGGAAACCTCTTGCATGCACTCCTTGCGGAAACACTTCAACTCACTGAGTGTTGAAATTCCTTGACTCTGCGCACACCTGCAGCAGCAGTCTTTCAGTTCCTTACTCAGGTTCGCAACCTCAGACTTTTCCTTGGCCTGCGCACTCTTTGCACGGCTCCTGTGCCCAACTGCACTTTCAAGGAAATGAGAATAAAAAATATCTCTAATTGAACCCTTCTGTCAACGCACTCCTTGCGGAAAATTCGACTGCACTCCTTGCAGGAATCCTCTGGCTCAATTAGAGAAACAATTGAAACTCATTCACTCTTCCCTTCAGACTTCAATTCCACCATGAAATCACATACACAGCATATAAAAGCAAATGTATGACAGGAAGCAAACATTCATGAGCATAACATCAATACACAGAGAAACAACACAAACCATGAATTTGAATCAAAGCTTTCTTCTATTAATTCAAATGTCTGTACATGAGTGTTCTTTACAGCTCTCTGCTTGCTCTTGCTCTCCTGTTCCTCCAGAATAATATTACAATGATACAATGAGAGTGTCTATATCCGTTTTCCCTCTTGGACTCTAAAGCTATCAAATCTAAAATTAAATTCCTATCTACCAGCATTAACTATTTTAAATGCCGACTATCTACTAAAGGACGAGAGCTATCCGCTTAAGGTCCATTACAATACACAAGTGCGCTTCATCTTAAATGACTTCATTTAAGGTCTGCGCAACAATTTCCAAGGCAATCTCAAAATTTGCGTTGGCTTATCCAGCTGTCTTCCACTTCCGCATTGGCTTGCTTGATGTGCTGGCAATGCTCCTGCATCACAATAGTTCCTAAGCTTTCCTCGCAAGGAAGAGCTTCCCCTCTTTCTTCAATCTTGGTATCCCAACTCTCACAAATAAAACACAGTCCACAAATAAGTGACCCCCTTTTCCTTTCTATACCATTTGTTTTATAACAATTTCCTCACTGACACATGTCCACAAATTAATTATTTAATTAGGATTATTCACCCCCACACTTGTCACACTCTCCCCAAGTTGTACAAGTAATTTCCAATTTTATTTTATTTAACAATTCAATTTCCCTCACAATCCCCAATGTGTTCCTATTTTTGCTCTTAGGTGTCCCTTTGTTCCCAAGATTCTCATTTAATGAGTGTCTCCTAACTAGATCTTATTTAGAGTTGGAGTATGAGTCTTCTTCTAGTTAGACTAGTGGTAGCTTGACTCTAGATAGTATTCTATTTGTACACCTATTCTCTCATATTTAATTTCTTTCTATTTTAAAAATCCCTTCTATTATTTTCATGCACACATGTGCATTCTATCCAATCTTGAGATTTTTTTTCTCACTTTTTCCTTAAATTGATTTATCTCAATTATTTTAATTTAATTAATATTTTAAATTTTAGTTCCCTAACTAAACTTAGACTTAGGCTTAGTCTTAGAATTAGGCTTATACTTTTATTGAGATTTATAATTAATAGATTCACTGTTTAATTAATTATTTTAAATCCCAAAAGGTCTAATAAATTCAATGTTTTCTAGGCCACCTAGATTTATTGACTCAAGTTTTTAATTACGCAATGTGCCCTTCAAGATGCACCTCTGTGCTCCAAGGGTGCCACTCGCTTTTTACTAGTTTTGGAAGTTTGTGCGACCCTTGGAGTCAACACTCCACTCGGTGCACCTTGTGAGAGACTAAGGGATTCTAAGGAATAAGGACTCCGCCTTATTGCGCGCTCCTTAGAATCTTCGTGAGCGACTCTCTAAGTCCACCCTCATGACATTGTGAACCTATCGAACTAGGTAATTGTTAACCTACCATTCAAGCCATGACAAGAGAGCTAGTAGGATGTGACATGGACGCTGCCACACCTCTCCCTTAATGTATGGTTTCTGTGCATGGCCCCTCTACTCCTTATCTGAGTTGGATTAGAAAGCATTGTCAAGCCTACATCCTTTGATAAAAATCGTGTCAATAATACACATACATAAATCATACTATAATCAATCATATGTCACAAGTACGTAAATGAAATATCAATCAAGATACAATTCACTCCCTGACTCAATCCAAAGTCCAAGGAATTCCATTGATGCCATCATCATCTATAACCAGTCATGTGTCCTGCACACTTAGGAAAACTCGTCAATATCATCTGCCAATACATATACATTGAATATAAATAAGTCACAACACATCATAATCATCATATATAATCCATAATCGAAACGAAATAACAATGCACCATAACCGGATCACTTGCATGCAAGTGTCCTCAAAGAATAAGTCAATAAAAGTGTGCTCAGTAGAGCAAGATGTTACATACACCCCATATTGTTTTAAACTTTGTCCCAGAGTTTGTACAATATATAAATGCAAGTAAATAAATGTATCCGACATATATCTATATGTCTAATCTATCAAACAAGTAAGAAAATTGCTGACGCATCTCATATGCATCCTCTTAGGTAGCTGAGTGAGGACTATAGTTGTCCCACTGGACCTTGACCTGATCGACTATTCGGTGCCATAGCTGTCAAATGTGATGGTCCAGAATGTGGATTGGATCTGCCATGAGAGCATCCTCATCCGTCACCTGAAAAGATCTCATTTCAATAATGTGTGAAGGATCACTAATATAATGTATCAAAACAAATACATGAAATACATCGTGCATACGCCTCAAATAATCAGGTAAGGCTAGTCGATAAGCCACGGGTCCTTTCTTTTCCACAACTTCGAAAGGTCCCAAAAGCCTAGGAGAGAGTTTAGCACCCTTTCTAAATTTGATCAAACTCTTGTGAGGTTTTACCCTCAAGAAAACTCTGTCACCAACTTCATAACTGTAGTTAATGTGATGCAGATCAACATAATGCCGATCTTGTGCTTCTTTAATCCCCTGTCTTACCGATTTCATCTGTTCTTCCATTTCTTGTATGACCTATGGTCCTACCAATACCTTGTCCTCAAGTCGATCCCAACTCAATGGTGTCCGACACAGTCGTTCGTAGAGAAACTCAAACAGTGCCATCTTAATCGTACTCTAATAGTTGTTGTTGTATGCAAACTATACTACTGGCAAGAAATATTCCCAACATTTCTCTCGGTCCATTACATACATACAAAACATATCCTCCAAAATCTGTTTCGTCCTCTCTATTTTTCCGTTTGTCTCAGGGTGATACGTTGTACTGAAATTCAACTGTGTTCCCAAAGCCTCTTGGAAGCTGGTCCAAAACCGTCGTATAAACACCGATCCTCGATCGAATATGATCCTTCCTATAAACACTGATCCTCGATCTAATATGATCCTTCTTGGTACCCCATGTAGTCTCACAATCTCGTTGACAAATACTCTTGCTATGTCTAGCACCTGATACATCGTACATGTTGGAATAAATTGTACACTCTTCGTCAGAGTGTCCACTAGCATGAAAATAGAATCATTCCTCCTCGTTGTCAGTGGAAATCCAATGATAAATTCCATCGAAATAACCTCCCATTTTGATTTTGGAATAATGTGTGGCTATAAAAATCCTGCTGGATGTCTATGTTCAGTGTTCACTTGCTAACATTTTAGGAATCTCACCATGTAACTAACTATGTATTCTTTCATTCCCTTCTAGAATAATAAAGGCTTAAGGTATGCCTTCATCTTCATGACTCCTGGATGAGCCATGTATGCTGCTAGATGCGCTTCACTCAATATCAAACTTAATAATTCGTCATTATGCGATACGTAAATTCTTCTGTTAAATCTCAACAATCCATCGTTGTATAATGAATAACCTTCATAATTCGATACGATCATGGTATCTTGTCCAAAATTATTCTTAACTTCTTTATACCAGTCATCGTCAATCTGTAAAGTTAGAATATTTTCTCAAAGATTCATCTTAAGAGGTATTACCGAGAATATGCGTGGTCTCTTACTCAACACATCTACCACTCTATTCACCATTCCTTTAATGTAAGTAATCTTAAATTCATATTCACTAAGTAATTCTGACCAACGCCTCTGTCGTGCGTTCAAGTCACTCTGCGTAAATATATGCTACAATCCACAATGATCTGTCTTTAATTCAAATTTTCATCCAATCAGATAATGTCTCCAAACTCTCAAGGCATATACAATTTCTAATAACTCCATGTCATGCGTTGCGTAGTTCTCTTCATGCTTTCTTAATTTCCTTGAAATATAAGTGATCACTCGACCGTCTTGCATAAAAATTTTGCCTAAACCTTCCTTGGATGTGTTTGTGTATACCAAGAATTCCTTGTCCATGTTGGGGACTTTCAGTATTGGTGTTGTCTTCAACAACTCTTTAAGCTTTTGAAATTCTCTTGCACATTTCTTAGTACAAACAAAGTTCTTGTTTTTCTTTTGCAATTTCATGATCAGATTTTCTATCCTCAAAAAACCTTCGACGAATCGTCGGTAATACCCTGATAAACCCATAAAGCTACATACTTCTTGTATGTTTTTCGATGCTGGCCATTCCATAATAGCCTTCACAGGATCCACAATGATACCTTCACTAGATATGATATGTCCTAAATAATGAATCTTCAATTGGTAAAAAGAACATTTCGATAGTTTCCCGTACAATTTGTTTTCTTGTATACACTTCATGACCAATCTTAATTGTTCGTCATGATCTTCTTTTGTCCAAGAATAAATCTGTATGTCATCAATAAATATTGGAACACAATTTTCCAAGTATTCACAAAACACCCCATTCATCAAACTCATGAATACCCCCGGGGCGTTCGTCAATCCGAACGATAAAACTGTAAACTCATAGTGTCCGAACCTCGTCTTAAATGCAGTCTCAGGGATATGTTCTTCTTTAATCCATAATTGGTGATATATTGATCTCAAATAAACATTCAAAAACATTGTCGCTCCCTTCATCTTGTCAAACAAATCATCTATTCTGGGTAACAGATACTGGTTCTTGATTGTCTCTTTATTTAATTGACGATAGTCAATACAAAGTCTCCATGATCCATCCTTCTTTCTCACGAAAAACTAGTGCACCCTAAGGCAACACACTTGGACGTATAAGTCCCAAGTCCAACAATTACTTCAATTGCATTTTCAACTCCTGTAATTCATGCGTTGACATCCGGTAAGGCATTCTCACTATAGGCTCAGTTCTAGGTTTCAATTCGATTGTAAAATCCAACTCTCTTTTGGGAGATAAACCTGGTAACTCTTCTAGAAACACGTCTGCAAACTCTTGCACTATAGGAAGGTTTTTTAATCCTTCCACCTCGCCCCTTTTGTTTATAGCTAAGATTGCTTAAATATTGCACCCCTTGTGCATACTCTTCTATAGCTGTAGGGAAGAAATAAATCTCAAGGACACCCCTTGGTTCCTTCCTACAATCGCTCTACTCTGTCCCAAATCATCTATCAAAATTAACCGTATCGTCTTACATTTAAGTATCGCATCATGTGATTCTAACCAATCCATACCAATCAATATGTCATAAGATACTAAGATCATGACATATATGTTGGATTTCGTTACAAAATCTCCGAAGTTAATGCTACAGTCTGTAACCTTTCCTCCAACCTTCTGTTTGGAATTCGATGTCATTTCTATGTATCTGAACTCACCCTGTTCGACTACCTTTACCTTAATTCTCTTTAGTGCTACACTAGATATAATGCTCTCTGTAGCACCTGGATCTATCAATATACTAAAATTTTGGTCGACGATTGTACCTGATGTCTCAATCATAGTGACCTGGTGTCATCCTGGCGGTTGTTCACCGCTACATGTATCCCGTGGGCCTTGCCCAAATATCCAACTATAGTGGGTCCTAATGATCCAACCGCTTTGGACTTCTCAATAGGAAAATATCACTAGTATTGTGGCTCTCCACATGTCCAACATCCATTCTTCGGTCCAATGCTCCTAGTCCCCGAAGTAGAAGTTGCTGGCCTAACAGTTCGTGATGTTGGTCTTTTCTGTTGAATAGGCCTAAATTGTTGTTGTTGCTGTAGACGACGCTACTGCTTTCGTGGTCCTTTGTAAGGAGTCCCATGCTAAGGAGTCTGTCACCATGGTGTCATGAACATAGGTCCTCTAGGCATATCTCGATGCCTTGAAGTATGTATGGCTGGTGTTTAATGTTACTACATTCCTGATGACGTCTGTCCAGTCTGTCTAGATGGAGTCCTTCACTAACCCCCACTGTTCAACTCTTCCTCAGCTATGAGGGCCTTTTGAATTGCATCATGCAACGTCCGAGGCATTAGAATCCTCACCTTCACACGAATGTTGATGTTAAGGCCGAACACAAACTTGTTGACCTTTAACTTCTCTGTGTTCAGGTGTGGAGCATACCTAAGTAGCTCCATGAATATGGCCTCATACTCTAGCACCATATGAACACTCTATCGTAAGGCATTGAATTCATTAAGATGGCACTTAATGAATTCCTCGGACAAGTACCTTTCCCGGAACCGTTCCTCGAACAAATCCCATGACATGTCTTTGATGACCATGTTTAATTGAGGTAGGAGCGTCTTACATCATAGAAGATCACTCCCCTTCAGCTGAAAGACCACCATGCAGACTTTCATGTTGGAGGTGTAATCACGAAGTGCGAAGCACATCGCCATATTCTCCAACCATGTCTCAGCGACTGAGCTGTCCGTGGCACCCATAAAATCGGGAAACTTCACCTTCTCAAGTTCTCTATGCATACAACTACTACCAGCGAAAGCACGTTGTGATCCCTCATTGGGTTCAAACGCTTTTCCCTCATCTCGATCCATGCAGTTAATCAATGCCTCTGACATTCTCTGGAAGGATATCATCATACTTACCACATATCCCACAACAACTTGCTCATGTTCAATAATCTGCTCATCTCCTTGGAGGTTAGACTCCTCTGGCATGGATACTATCAAAGGTGTCACACCTCTTCCTCCAACACCATGTCGTCTACTTCCCCTGCATCCTCTAACCATGATTACCTGCAATACAATTTAAAAAATTTAATTAGCAGTATAATTTTAATCATTTATTTAACATAGTGGAAGGTGTAATGATCCAATGTCACAGGGTTGAACCCACTCATATACCATATGTAACATCCCCTCCTTTACGACATCAATGAATAATGGTATTTTTTTGTTTAAACATCAACGGTTAGAACAAGTATCATGTAATAACATACATAAGAAATTACACATCTAATCTCATGTACAACATTTCACTGCAAGAATCAACTACAACATTATGATACTAAAATATCAATTATTTCACATTACGATAACATAGGTGTCTACCCACCGAACCTATCCTGCAAGGTTAGGAACACCAAGACACATAATCAACACTCAATTCCAAGATTCTCCCGATTGATTTTGACCATTTAAGGTCTTAGGATTGGCGACTGTTATGAAGAATATGGAGATATCTATTCCCATAACCAAATCATTTCTAGAATCAGTACTAAAGTAACAATAAGATTCTGGATCATAACGTAAATCATGTAATATCTCTCTTTCACAAAACAAAGTAAGTGACACTACGAAGTAGTCAAATAAAATTTTCAATTAATATATAATTAAAGTAAACACATACTCATGATCAAACATTAATCTATAGTCTAGGAAATTAAATTTTCTACACATTTCATTAACAATAAAACCTTCAAATCACCAATAAGCTTTCTTAAGATTCAAGTAAACATCTAAAGTGACCATAACTAGCGCAACAATACACAATAACATGTCATATTTTTATTTAAAACCTTCGCACTTAGAGTTCTAACCTTCTTTATGTCAATACTGCATGTCTTAGTTTATATTCAATTAACTATATAAAATATCACACCATATCACTTTCTATTTCATATGTTAATCAACCATTCTTTCATATAACAACTAAAAATAGGAAATCAATAACAACATTAATACTATAATTGATCATTAATACTTTATTGAAGCAAAACCTTTAACATTAATGTGAATGATATTCATATTTTCCTTTCCAATTTCTAATTAATAATCAACTATGTCACTTTTAACATATAATTGACCTTCGTAGATTTAAGTCACAATCATTTAACTATTTCATAGTCTAAGTCAATAATATAATAATGGTTACATAATCACTTAATAAGTGAGCATTTATATGTAATATCTAAATTACATAGATATATATCTATTTATATATACATATTAATTTCTTAAAAGGATGGGTCTAGAGTGACCATGCGATTCTTTATTATTAACTAAGTTAACAATGATCCTTATGTAAGTCTCTAAGTTATAGGTCTTCGCAACCTTAGTGGCGGGGATCACTAAGGAAAATGCCACATGTGGGAATCTTATATGAGAAGTCTGCTTTCAATCGTTAGTGAAGAGTCCCATACCTCAAGATTAACTAGCGTGAAGTGCTCCAACCACTGGTTATCGAGGAGAATCTGTTCTAGGAACGAGACAACGAAACGTCTAGTTCACGAGCAATAAGTTCGGTTAGGATTGGGAGCATTCTTTGTTAACAATATGCTCCTAACGTAAAAACTGACTTGTTCAATCCTATGGTACTAAAATTACCTGACGGAATCCGAGAAGGAAATAAGTTTATGTTCTGGAACAAAATGGATCCATATCTCAGACCCACACACCCTCTCGGTAAGAATGATTCATTTAGGTTTTAAAAATTGAAGGGTACAATGACACTAACAATTTAAATCGAGAATAAACATTTACTGCAAGGTGAGTGAATCAAGCTCCTGTTAGAGAATAATGGAGTAATTTAATGAATGTTGTTCCAAGCGGTTCATATCTGTTTATATCAGAATCTGTTAAACCTGCTCCTCTGCTATATATATATATGTAATGATTACTTCAATGCAAATATACAAAAACGATGATCGGTGTATTTTCTGTGTGCTAATTCTTTCAATCTAATTCCTCCAAGATGAGATCTAAATTGTCCCTACTAATTTACATCAATGAGAACAAGGAAGGCATAAACCAACGAAGTACGAGGAAGAAAAAAATTAACCCGTCCCCGTCTATCTAGGAGGGACAATGATTTTGAAAGTTTCCAACCAAGAGAAAAAGAAACACTAAGAATCAATAAAAAATAATCAACCGCATTATCAAAGATCCGACAGGCGTCCATATTCAAACGCGAGTATTGTAATTATTTTTTGTGGAAAAAAAGAGTCGATCAGAAAGGAGGAAGACTACAGAGTTTAGCTTGGAATAATTCTCATCAACATCAACTACTCAAGGTAAGACCAACATGGTACTATTTGTTCTAGTCTTTTCAAACTAGGAGAGTTTGTTGCTAGTCAAGTAAATTGTAAGCAACATCGAATATTCTTAAAAACACCAAGGATAAATTAACCTTAGGTTGAAGATCGAAAAAAACCTAAAACCCAAGTAATTACAACACTCTCCTTGATTCTCTGCGAAGAATCAGGTAAAATCTCTAAACCAAGAACTCATCGGAAGATAACAAAATTTGATCGAGAAAGCACATCTAACTTTTAAAGGTAAAACAAGAGCCATTAACAGAATTTGAGAGGCCTCTACACAATAAAATCACAACGATTTGGTACCATGAGGTGAGGCAGAATTCATAACAATAGGCTAAGGAAGTATTAACGCTAACTTTAATATGAAGTAAATTTGGTAAAACAACAACACGACGATGGATCGCGATGACTAGCTCTACAAGATCAAGTTTAACCAACGTAAAAAAAACTATGCCCAAGATATCAATCAAGATATCGAACATACTTCATGAAGTAAAAATATGGAAACAAAGACGTCGAATAATTTTTACAGATAATTAAATCAGATGCGGAAATTTACCAGTGGATGATTCTAAGTAAACTCCGTTAAATTAATAAATTCCGCCCACACTAATATTTTTCAATTTGCAATTTATCATCTACACACATAAGAAATATGTATACATAAATTTAGATTCAACCCCTGGTTCTTACATTTTAAGCGTTACATATAATAAGAACAACATAATTACTATAAATGGATAAGCAAAATATTTACATCTTGGATACAAAACAACATTCCAACACATAAACATTCTGAAATGAAATACCATCACCAACAAAATTGAGGATGTATGAAGATGATCTTCGACTTGTAGTTGTGCTATGTCCTTTTCTATGCTTTACAATCCAAGGAATTCACCGGTACCTCCCAACCAATGATAAGGGTAATCTTCTTCCCCATTAGCCCTCCGAGTCGCAAAGGGGCCACACACAAAAATCAGAATACAATAGCTCCTAAGCTTGCCTCGCAAGGAAGAACTTCCCCTCTTTCTTCAATCTTGGTATCCCAACACTCACAAATAAAACACAGTCCACAATAATTTTGGTAGCATAACCTTACCAAGAATAAGTGACCCCCTTTTCCTTTCTATACCATTTGTTTTATAACAATTTCCTCACTGACACATGTCCACAAATTAATTATTTAATTAGGATTATTCACCCCCACACTTGTCACACTCTCCCCAAGTTGCACAAGTAATTTCCAATTTTATTTTATTTAACAATTCAATTTCCCTCACAATCCCCAATGTGTTCCTATTTTTGCTCTTAGGTGTCCCTTTGTTCCCAAGATTCTCATTTAATGAGTGTCTCCTAACTAGATCTTATTTAGAGTTGGAGTATGAGTCTTCTTCTAGTTAGACTAGTGGTAGCTTGACTCTAGATAGTATTCTATTTGTACACCTATTCTCTCATATTTAATTTCTTTCTATTTTAAAAATCCCTTCTATTATTTTCATGCACACATGTGCATTCTATCCAATCTTGAGATTTTTTTTCTCACTTTTTCCTTAAATTGATTTATCTCAATTATTTTAATTTAATTAATATTTTAAATTTTAGTTCCCTAACTAAACTTAGACTTAGGCTTAGTCTTAGAATTAGGCTTATACTTTTATTGGGATTTATAATTAATTGTTTTCTAGGCCACCTAGATTTATTGACTCAAGTTTTTAATTATGCATTGTTCCCTTCAAGATGCACCTCTGTGCTCCAAGGGTGCCACTCGCTTTTTACTAGTTTTGGAAGTTTGTCCGACCCTTGGAGTCAACACTCCACTCAGTGCACCTTGCGAGAGACTAAGGGATTCTAAGGAATAAGGACTCTGCCTTATTGCGTGCTCCTTAAAATCTTCGTGAGCGACTCTCTAAGTCCACCCTCATGACATTGTGGACCTATCGAACTAGGTAATTGTTAACCTACCATTCGAGCCATGGAAAGAGTGCTAGTAGGATGTGATATGGACGCTACCACACCTCTCCCTTAATGTATGGTTTCTGTGCATGGCCCCTCTACTCCTTATGTGAGTTGGATTAACAAACATCGTCAAGCCTACATCCTTTGATAAAAACCGTGTCAATAATACACATACATAAATCATACTGTCATCAATCATATGTCACAAGTACTTAAATGAAATATCAATCAAGATACAATTCACTCCCTGACTCAATACAGAGTCCAAGGAAGTCCATTGATGCCATCATCATCTATAACCTGTCATGTGTCCTGCACACTTAGGAAAAATCGTTAATATCATCTGCCAATACATATACATCGAATAGAAATAAGTCACAACACATCATAATCATCATATATAATCCATAATCGAAACAAAATCACAATGCACCATAACCAGATCACTTGCACACAAGTGTCCTCAAAGAACAAGTTAATAAAAGTGTGCTCAGTAGAGCGGGATGTTACATACACCCCCTCTTGTTTTAAAATTCATCCCAGAGTTTGCATAGTATATAAATGCAAGTAAATAAATGTATTCGACATAGATCTATATGTCTAATCTATCAAACAAGTAAGGAAATTGTTGACGCATCTCATATGTGTCCTCCTATGTAGCTGAGTGAGGACTGTAGTTGTCCCACTGGACCTTGACCTGATCAACTATTCAACGCCGTAGCTGTCAAATGCGATGGTCCAGAATGCGGATTGGATCCGCCATGAGAGCACCCTCATCTGTCACCTGCAAAGAACTCATTTCAATAATGTGTGAAGGATCACTAATATAATGTCTCAAAATAAATACATGAAATACATCGTGCATACGCCTCAAAGAATCAGGCAAGGCTAGTTGATAATCCATAGGTCCTTTCTTTTCCACAAATTCGAAAGGTCCCAAAAACCTAGGAGAGAGTTTAACACCCTTTCTAAACTTGATCAAACTCTTGTGAGGTTTTACCTGCAAGAAAACTCTATCGCCAACTTCATAACTGCAGTTAATGTGATGCAGATCAACATAAATCTTATGCCGATATTGCGCTTCTTTAATCCTATGTCTTATATATTTCATATGTTTTTCCATTTCTTGTATCACCTATGGTCCTACTAGGACCCTTTCCTCAAGTTGATCCCAACTCAATGGCGTCCGACATGGTCGTCTGTAGAGAAACTCAAATGGTGCCATCTTAATCGTACTCTGATAGTTGTTGTTGTATGTAAACTATACTATTGGCAAGAAATATTTCCAACGTTTCTGTCGGTCCATTACATACATACACAACATATCCTCCAAAATCTGGTTCGTCCTCTCTATTTTTCCGTCTGTCTCAGGGTGATACGTTGTACTGAAATTCAATTGTGTTCCCAAAGCCTCTTAGAAACTGGTCCAAAACCATCCTATAAACATTGATCCTTCTTGGTACTCCATGTAGTCTTAGAATATCGTTGACAAATACTCTTACTATGTATGGCGCCTGATACATCGTACATACTGGAATAAAGTGTGCACTCTTGACGAAACTCCCCTACCTCAGCAGGTTTTGCTCGACTTCCTGGTCTAAGGATAGTTATTTTCTCCCATATGATTCTGATTGACTCTTTGATTCCCTGCAAGAATATTAATCACACACAAGTGTTTCCATAGGTCCTTCTTCAGATGTTATGCATGTGCGAATAAACACCAAGCACCAACTCTTACCCACGTGACCAACTGACGTGACCACAATCTTCACCCGAAAAGGTATTTCGGGTTTCGTGACTTCGCGATCCCTGATGTGAGTTTCCTCTAGATCCTTCAATCTTCGAAACCCCGAAAAGGGCTAACGGATCTTTGGTTCCTCCCTTGACTTCACTTGATGTGACCTTTGACTAAAACTTGAGGCCCACATATTTCAGCACCTCAGGATTTCACGTATCGACAATTTGCAATGCAACAACACCCTTCACCGATAGCTAAAATCACAATGACTCCTCGTCACAATCAATGGCTTCGAGCTTCCCATGATCAGACGGTTCTGATTCGATTGGGACTTCACGAATCAGGAATTCACAACTCTCGACTCTGAGTCACAACTTTCTCCACGCTCCAAATTCCGAAACAACGAAATTCAAGCACGATATCAATGGCTCTCGTTGATCCACATCCAATGGCCACTACTCCTCCTGAGCTTAACTTCTGCGAGGTGACTTTAGACCTCGTCCTTCCTTCGAACTCCTTCCAAATATCTATCCTTCTTGAGTTTTTTCCTACTGCAAACTCAAGGATTTATAAAGGATTCCTGCACGCACTCCTTGCGACATTCACAATAATCTCCGGTTATTCACGCTTCCAAATCTGCGCACTCCTTGCAACACCACTTCTTCAACCTTTCTCCTTGGTTGGATAGTCTAAGAATTCTCAGCCCACACACACTTTGCACGACTCTGTTCTATATCTGCACTTCTGCCGGTATGAGAACGACGATATCCCTTCTGAGCTTTTCTGAGACAAAACTCAGAATCTTGTCAATGCACTCCTTGTGGACCTTCGTTTCACTCTTTGCAGGAATTCTCAGGACGAGAAACAATTGAAACTCATTTTCCCCACTCTCACAGACTTCATACATTCAACATGAAATCATACATACACACACAACATTGAAACAAATGCATAACAAAGAATATAAGCAAACTGTAAACATACCATTCAATAGATGTAAACAATAATCACCACAACACCATGAATTTGGATCAAATCTTTCTTATATTAATCCAAGTGCATATGTACATGGGTTCTATAGCAATAGCTATATGCTTATACAAACTTCTACAGTCTATGTTCTTCTATTCTCTTGCTCTACATCTTTCAAAAATTACCAATGAGAATAATTCTCGCAATACAATACATACGAGGGAGCTTTCTAGAGTTTCCCCTCCTACAACTCTAGCTATCTAATCAAAATTAAAATCTATCTACTTTACATTCATTACAATTAAATTCCTCCATATCTTACATATGAGAGCAACTCTCAAGATCTGTTTACAATCTCCAAAACATAAATGCAATACATCCTCCCAAATATTACATTAACGCTTTATCTTTTCAAATTCAAAACATTCTCAAAATGTGTGTTGGTGGGTTTCCAGTTGTCCTTCTCTTTTGCGCTTGCTTACGATGCTCCTGCATCATACTCCTCTGGCTGAAAAATTCATGAAATCCTGTTCATGAGCTCCTGCACCATCTACCCATGTTTCTGGATCTCCTCTTTGCTTTCCAAGCTGGTATCCTCAATTGGGTGTCCTTTCCATTTTATCAAATACTCAAAATATTTCTTCCTTCGGGTTTTCTTGCTAACCCTCTGATCAATTATCTTTTCCATCTGCAACCTTTCAACTACAAGAATTTGTTTGACCCACTGAACTTCTTTTTGATCCTCTGATCCCTCTTCTCTATAAGGATACAGATCTGCTACATTTGAATATGGGTGAAATACCCACACCATCTGGAAATTCTATCTCATAAGCATTTGCCTCAAATTTCCTCAAAATATTACATGGGCCTATCTTCTTCATCTTCATCTTATTGTATGTTCCCCTTGGGAACCTTTCTTTTCTGAGATGCGCTAAAACTAAATCTCCCACTTCAAACTAGATTTATCTTCTGTGCTGATCTGCTCTATGCTTGTATTCATGGTTGGAATTCTTTAACTGCTCCTTAATTTTGCTGTGGAGCTCTTGCATCTTTGCTGCAAAATATTCTGCTCCAACACTTCTGAATTCGCTATGCTCTAAGTCTCTAAACTCAGATATTCCTCAATAAATCTCCCATACTTTGATTCACTACCTCAGTCTATCTACCCGTCTGAGGGTGATATGATGAGATAAAAGATAATTCTGTCCCCAACTTCTTCCATAGTGTCCTCCAGAAATGGCCAATAAATTTGGTATCTCGATCTGAAAAAATACTCTTGGGTAAGCCATGAAGTCTAACAACTTTTTTGAAAAATAGATTCACAATGTGTGTGGCATCACTCATTTTCTAAAATGGAATTAAATGTGCCATTTTTGAAAATCGATCAACTACCACAAATATGGAGTCACAACTCCTCTGTGTCCTCGATAGTCCTAACAAAAAATCCATGCTTACTGCATCCCACAACCTCTCTAGTACTGGCAACGGTTGATATAATCCTGTATTCTGTCTTTTCCCCTTTGTGTGTTGACAAATTCTGCATTTGTTGACAAATTTATTGACATCTGTCCTCATCCCTGGCCAATAATATAAACTGTTCAGTTGCGCGAATTTTTTGTCATGGCCGAAATGTCCAGCCAATCCTCCACTATGTTTTTCCTTCAGAAGATTTTCTCTCATAGAAATCTTTAGAATACACAACTGATTTTCTTTGAATAACAGTCCATCCTGAACCATATATTCGATCCATTGGCTTCTGTCTCTTAGAACATGATTCTCACATGCTTCATAAGCATCTTTAAAATTTGAATCATCTTTGTACATATCCTTAAGGTTATCAAAACCTAAGGTCTTCACACGAAACTTCTGCAGAATCAAACATTTCCTACTTAACGCATCAACAACCTTGTTAGCATTTCCAGAAATGTGTTTTATAACAAACGTAAATTTTTTCATAAATTCAAACCACTTCGCGTGTTTCTGGTTTAATTTCTCCTATCGAGTTATGAATTGTAAAGCATGATTATCGCTATACAAGACAAACTCTTTTGGAAACAAATAATGCCTCCATTTCTTCAACGCCTGTATGATTGCATAAAATTCCTTATCATACGTTGAATATTTCATCTTTGCATCGTTCAACTTCTCACTGAAGTATGTAATTGGATTGTTGTCTTGACTTAATACTGCTCCAATCGTGAATCCACTTGCGTCACATATGATGTGAAACGTTTTGCTGAAATTTGGTAGAACCAAAACTGGTTGTTCAGTTATCTTCTCCTTCAACAACTTGAAACTTTTCTCCGCTTCTTATGTCCAATGAAAATATTTATGTCTTTTCTTGACTATGTCCATCATTGGTGCACTAATTCCACTAAAATTTCTGATGAACTTCCTGTAAAAACTAGCTAATCCATGGAAGCTTCGGACTTCAAAGATATTTCTTGGTGACGACCAATCTTTGATCGCTTTTACCTTCTCGGGATCCATCTTCAATTCATTTGAAGAGATCACAAACCAAAAATAAATGATTTCTCTCTTCATGAAAGACTACTTCCTCAAATTTATCAGCAGCTTCTGTTGTTGCAACCTCCTCATCACTAGAGTTAGGTGTCTCAAATGTTCCTCCTCAGTCTTACTGAAGATCAATATATCATCAAGATACACAATCACAAACTTTCCAATGAAATATTTCAAGACTTCGTTCATTAATATCATGAAAGTGCTTGGCGCATTCGTCAAACCAAACGGCATGAAAATCCATTCATACAGTCCTTCATTCGTCTTGAATGCTGTCTTCCATTCATCACCTTCTCTCATTCAAATCTGATGATATCCACTTTTCAAATCAACTTTTGAATTTTTTTTTGCTCCACTTAAGGAATCCATCAAGTCATCCATCCTTGGGAAAGGAAATATATACCTAATGGTGATTCTGTTTATATCCCTCAAGTCCGTACACATTCTCCATCCACCATCCTTCTTTGGACTTAACACTGTTGGTATAGCGCATGGACTCAATCTTTCTCTAATTAACCCCTTGTCCATCAAATCTTGGACTTGTTTCTTAACTTCTTCATTCTCCCATGGCGTCAATATGTACGCTTCTTTGTTTGGTAAAATTGCTCCTGGTATAAGGTCAATGTGATGGCTTATACTTCTGATGGGCGACAACGAACAAGGTAAATCATCCACCACGATATCAACAGAATTCTCCAACAGTTCCCGAATTTCCTCTGGTAGATCATCTATGGACGTACTTGTCAAGATGAATCTAGGTTTTATCACCACAACAAACTGCATATCTTCTTCTTTCTTGACTTCCTCCAGAAGTTCCTTCCCACTCATGAGAAGTATAGTGTTACTCGTTTGTTCCTTCACCTTCTTGTCTTCAATTGGAAACAACATATGCGTTCTACCATTCTTCTCTAAGGTGTACGTGTTCTTTATCCCATCATGAACAACATTTTTGTCATATTACCACGGCCTCCCCAACAAAAGAAGACAAACATAAATGGGAATAACATCACACAAAATCTCATCTCTGTAACCTCCTATCTTAAATTCAACTAAAGATTGTTTAGTGACTGTTACCTGATGTCCTTTTTGCAACCATGTGACTTGGTATGGGCTTGGATGTGCAGTTGTCTCCAATTCCAACTTCTCCACCATTTCTATGGATACTAGGTTATCTGTGCTTCCACTGTCCACTATCACCTTGCATACCCTATCCTTGGTCTTGCAAGAAGTTCTAAACAAACTGTTTCTCTGGACTGGATTCTCCGCCTCTTTCTTTGTCTTCAAGAGAATTTTCCTCATCATTAAGGATCTTCCACCTTCTGCATCTTCTGCCTCAACATTTCTCCTTTGCACTTTTGAAATGTGAGCTTCGCCTCCATCCTTTTTTCTATCAAGACATTCAAAAGATTTACGCCCCATATTTCCACAGAAAAAAAACTTTATCTCATCTCCTCTGCCTCTTCCTCGCGGAAAAGTGTTTTTATCGGCATTTTGTATTCCCTGTGAACTTCCTCCTCTTTTAGGGTGAGTATGAGGTTTCTTTTCTTCATCCCTGGGCTTTTGTACTCTGGCCTGGGCAACCGAATTGCCTCTGCTCTGACTTCTGCCTCTGCCCCTTTGACTTTGCTTTTGGGCCAATTTCTCTTCATCCTTCAAAGCCATTTGATAAACATCTTCTACATTCCTGATTGTCATCATACTCATCTCATCTTGAATGTCATATCTTAGACCATTCATGTATCTGGCAACCTTTTCATCATCACTCTCACAATGACCAACTCTAATGTTGAGTCGATAAAATTCTTCAGTGTATTCTTTCACTGTCATCCCCTTCTGTCTCAATTTTTGCATTCTTCGAAACATATTGATTTGGTAATCTCCGGGTATAAATTTGTCCTTCATCTTGGCAACCATTCTATCCCAAATTTTGATTCTTTGCTTTCCCTCGCAATGCCTTTCAACCTATAATTCATCCCACCACAGTGTTGCATGTCCTTTAAGTCTAGTGAAAACATGTCTAATTTTCTTATCTTCCTCGACATCCTCATAGTCGAAGTACTTGTCCAGAGCTCTAAACCAATCTAGTAACTCTTCAACGTCTAATTTTCCTTCATACATTGGGATGTCCATTTTTTCTCTGGCCCCTACTCTTGCAACAACTCTAAATAGACGTTCTTATGCATCATCTTTGGATACAACTTCTCCTTCAGCTCTAGCCTCAATTGTTTGTCTCTTTGCTGTCTCCATAACATCTAATCGAACACAGAGTTATCTCATTTCCCTTTCCACAACTGTATTGATCATTCTTTGTTCTTGATGTCTTCTTGGTGGGATTGTCTAAATCTGTTCCACGCAGAATTGAATAACAACTTGCATTTTGTCTCCCTACTTTCAGAGAACAATGATTGTAATCTCTGATACCACCTGACGTAGCTCCCTTATCTCAGCAGGTTCTGCTCGACCACCCGGTCTAAGGATCATTCTTTTCTCCCCTCTGATTCTGATTGACTCTTTGATTCCCCATAGGAATCTTCAGCACACACAAGTGTTTCCATAGGTCCTTCTTTGGAAGTTACACCTATGCAAATAAACACCAAGCACAAACTCTTACCTACGTGACCGATTGACAAGACCACAATATTCACCTGAAAAGGTATTTTGGGTTTCATGAATTCTAGATCCCCGATGTGAGTTTCCTCTGGATCCTTCAATCCATGAAACCCCAAAAAGGGCTAACAGATCTTTGGTTCCTCCCTTGAATTCACTTGATGTGGCCTTTGACTAAAACCTGGGGCCTAAATATTTCAAAACCTTAGGATTTTGCGTATCGATGATTTGCAATGCAACAACACCCTTCACTGATAGCCGAAATCACGATGACTCCTCGTCACGATCAAAGGATTTGAGCTTCCTGCGATCTGACGGTCTTGATTCTATCGGGACTTCGCGAATCGGGAGTTCACAACTCTTGACTCCGAGTCACAACTTTATCCACGCCCCGAATTCTGAAATGAAGAAATTCAAGCACGAGATCAACGACTCTCGTTGATCCAAATTCAACAACCACTACTCTTCCTGAGTTTAACTTCTGCGAGGCGACTTAAGACCTCGTCCTTCCTTCGAACTCCTTCAAAATATTTGTCCCTCCTGAGCTTTGTCCTAATACAAACTCAAGGATTTCTAAAGGATTCTTGCACACACTCCTTGCGACATTCACAATAATCTCCGGTGATCACGCTTCCAACTCTGTGCATTCCTTGCAACAAAATTTCTTCAAAATTTCTCCTTGGTTGGATAGTCTAAGAATTCTATCAACCCACACACACCTTGCATGACTCTGTGATATATCTACACTTCTGCCGGTATGAGAATGACAATATCCCTCCTGAGATTTTATGAGACAAAACTCAGAATCTTGTCATCGCACTCCTTGCGGACCTTTGCTACACTCTTTGCAGGAATTCTCAGGATGAGAAACAATTGAAACTCATTTTCCCCACTCTCACAGAATTCATACATTCAACATGAAATCATACATACACACACAACATTGAAACAAATGCATAACAGAGAATATAAGTAAACTGTAAACATACCATTCAATAGATGTAAACAATAATCACCACAACGCCATGAATTTGGATCAAATATTTCTTATATTAATCCAAGTGCATCTATACATGGGTTCTATAGAAATAGCTATCTTCTTATAAAAACTTCTACAGTCTCCGTTCTTCTATTCTCTTGCTCTACAAATCTCAAAAATTACCAATGAGAATAATTCTCGCAATACAATACATACGAGGGAGATTTCTAGAGTTTTCCCTCCTACAACTCTAGCTATCTAATCGAAATTAAAAGTTATCTACTTTACATTCATTAGAATTAAATGCCTCCATATCCGACAGATGAGAGTAATGCTCAATATCTGTTTACAATATCCAAAACATTCTCAAAATGTATGCTAGTGCATTTCCAACTGTCCTTCGCTTTTGCGCTTGCTTACGATTCTCGTGCATCAAATCTTCGTCAGAGTGTCCAATAGCATGAAAATAGAATCATTCCTCCTCACTGTCAGTGGAAATCCAATGATAAATTCCATCGAAATAACCTCCCATTTTGATTATGGAATAATGTGTGGCTATAACAATCCTGCTGGATGTCTATGTTCAACCTTCACTTGCTGACATTCTAGGAATCTCAACACGTAACTAACTATTTCTTCTTTCATTCCCTTTTAGAAGAACAAAGGCTTAAGGTATGCCTTCATCTTCATGACTCTTGGATGAGCCATGTATGATGCTCGATGCACTTCACTCAAGATCAAACTTATTAATTCGTCATTATGCGGTACGTAAATTCTTCCGTTAAATCTCAACAATCCATCGTTGTATAATGAATAACCTTCATAATTCGATACCATCATGGTATCTTGTCCAAAATTATTCTTAACTTATTTATACCAGTCATTGTGTTGGACCTTGACCAAGTTTTGGGAGATACTTGGTCATATTTGACCGTTTTTGGGACTTCGATGCCCTATCGAAGGAAGCACGCAAGACGAAGCAGAGATCATGGGAACTCAGCCCACTTTGGGTCCTTTTTGGATTTTGGGGATAATGTAATGGGATTGGGATGTCGGCCCGTGGGTTTACCCATGATTAGGCCCACTTTTGTAAATGTATAAGTAGGAGTCTAGGGTATATAAGAAGAGGCTCAAAAACAAAGTTAGTAGCGGCTTAGTGCTAAGAGTTGATCTATGTGATAAACTTGCAGAGATGAGTGCAAGTATTGTAAGTGCTGAGTGCACAAATCGTAAGGAGGCTCTATGCTAGATCTACTCAGGGAAGGAGGATCTGGCGAGGTGTGCACAGATCACTTATCCTATGCAGAGTAGGATTTTGATAAGCTCTGTGCTGTAACCTGATTGATTGAAGCTAATATAGAAGAAGATTTGGTGGACATAGCCCCAGGGTGTGGGTGAACCACGTAAATACTGTGTGTTGTGCTTTGTGCTTATTCTTAGATGTTTTGTATCGCTAAGTGCTTAGATTAGATTGGATAGATATATTTTTTCTTTGTGCTTATGAGATGTGAATGAATTTTAGATCTAATATATATGAAGATGCTTAGTGCTGATCTACTAGATTTGATCAGTTTTACTCTTGCTAAGTGATAGAATCTTAGATCTAAGTGAATGTTTCGATGCTCTGTACCTTCTGTGAAGTATAATAAGGAATATATATTGATGAATGACCTATGCTAAGTGCTTTCTAACTGTTGAAATCATAGAGCTGTGTCCCAGCTAAGGTTGCAGACACCTGAGTCTTGCAACCACCCCTGCCTCTACCTCGGGTGAGACTTCATCTGCTTCACAGGTGTTGCCGAAATGGTCGGTAGTTAGGGTTTTGTTGGTGTGCTATTGTAAGCATTGAACCTCGGGTCTACCCCTGTGCCAACAAGGTAGCCTCTATTTAGAGCGGCACAATGCGCCTTTCATGTCAACTAATCATAGGGAAGCTCGTTTGCAAGAATCAACCCATGTGAGTGAACTTTGTTCGTCTCACCGACTTTGTAGTTGACCTCGCAAGAAAGTGCGCAGAGGGACTACAAATGAATTGGAAAAAGTACCTGGTGAATCAACTAGATATCGACTACAGAGAAGCCCAGGATCAGGGGCATGAATTACATTTTAGATGGCTCTTGATACTCATAGATTTCATTGCATGGGAGCTACCAAAAGATGCAACCTTCCCGGACCTCGACCCTTTTGAGCCCTTAGTCGTGAAGTTAAATACCTTATGGTACTCGAATGATATGAGAAAACAATGGCAATCCAATTCCGTATTCCACGCCTACTACAATCACTTGAAGCGCGCCATCCAGTTTGATCCCTAGATAACCCCGAATACCCTCTTCAGGTTTAGGACCTTAATGAAGTTTAGCGCGGACCACCACTTCATTTACATAACAACACACGCTGATGAGAACAAATAGCAGTTACAGTCTTATTATAAGCTGATAGAAGAAGACCTGGAGGAAATCACCAAGGAATGGTTGACAGACCTCCTTGTTTCAGTAGACCCCACAAAATTGTCCGACATCGACAGCCCAGAAGTTGTGCAGGATACACCTGGGCCCAGTAAGACGAGAAAAACAATGAATATGAAGAAGGATAAGGAAATACATGATATAGACAACATATCTATAAGGACCACATCCATTTCACCCGAGCAAGAAGGTAATGATGAAGAAGTCAAACAGAGGCCAGAAGACGAAGAGGACTCGTCAAAGAAAAGGAAGGTTTCACCTCTGAAACCTTCCTCCCAGAAGAAACCTAGAACCCATGTAACCAAGATGAAGACCACGGTCACCCCATATGACTTCAGTTTCCTCCTTGCCACTATGAACGAAGCTATAGAAGAAATAACAGAAAAGCAGGAAGCCAAGCAAGAGGCAATGTACAACATAATTGAGAGCGAGCTCCAAGGAGTGCAGTAGGAACTTTGGTCTAGCCATGCAGTCTCTACTCCGCCCCTGCCAGAAGGAAAAACATAAGAGGGAGATGAACTGGTTCAACTCCGCAAGATTGCTGCCACAGTCGAAGCAGGCCTTTAGAAAGCACAAGAAGAAACCACGCAAGCCACCCAGGCCTTAAAGCAAGCACAGGAGGAAATCATTGAGCAACCCCGAGCTATGCAACAAGAGAGGGATGATCTCCAAGCAAAATTGGAAGAAGACAGAGCGAAGATCCAAAAAGAAAAGGAGCATCTTCTTGCGAAGCAGATTGAGATCGAAGAAGAAGTCAACAGAGCATTTCTCTCTATGACCGGCTTAGAGCAGAAAGAAGAAGAACCCTTAGAACGCCAAGTGATGAAGCTTGCTGAAGTTATTCAACAACTTCAACAAAGAGTCGTATAATTAGAGCTTTAGACCATACCAAGTACTCTGCAAGAAGAACACAACCAATGAGAAATGACTGCTCGAAGCACAGTAGAAAGGATTAAAGTACTCAATGAGGAATGAAAACAATTAAGTAGCAGAAGTGCACAGATACATGAGAACCTAACCGAGAATCCCAAATTGCAAAAATTGGAGTTGCAGCTCCAGAAGTTGAAGCATGAAGCCGAAAATCTACAGGTGCAGCTGAAGGCCCTATCACCCATAAAGAAAATGAAACGGTCTCACGAACAACGCATAGCACAACAACAGATCCATATAATCCAGAGCAAGGTAATGGAAGTAACTCAACAACTTCAACCTTTGCAGGATAAGGCATGTCAGTTATTTATAGAGATCGATAACCAAGGAGTAGAGTTGGAATAGGTCATGAATTCAGCACAACAATGCCTAGAAGGGTCGATGGATGTCACACTCATCCAGGAGTTCGCCGAGCAAGAAGTAGTTGCAATGCAGCAGGTCGAAGCAGCTTGAGCCAATCTCGAGGCATTTGAAGAAGAATTGATCAGACTTGAGTGACTTGGGACAAGTCACAGGTGAGTGTTGGTGGCCTGTTGGCCCTCGAACAAGTTTTGGGAGATACTTGGTCACATTTGAGCGTTTTTGGGAATTCGATGCCCTATCAAAGGAAGAACGCAAGACGAAGCAGAGATCATGGGATCTCAACCCACTTTGGGTTCTTTTTGGGTTTTGGGGATAATGTAATGGGATTGGGATGTTGGCCCGTGGTTTTACCCATGCTTAGGCCCACTTTTGTAAATGTATAAGTAGAATTCTAGGCTATATAATAAGAGGCTCAAAAGCGAAGTTAGTAGCGGCTTAGTGCTAAGAGTTGATCTATGTGATAAACTTGCAGAGCTGAGTGCAAGTATTGTAAGTGATGAGTGCACATATTGTAAGGAGGCTCTGTGCTAGATCTACTCAGGGAAGGAGGATATGACGAGGTGCGTGCATATCTCTTGTCCTATGCAGAGTAGGATTTTGATAAGCTCTGTGCTGTAACATGATTGAATGAAGCTAATACAAAAGAAGAGTTGGTGGATGTAGCCTCGAGGTGGGGGTGAACCACGTAAATACTGTGTGTTGTGCTTTATGATTATTCTTAGATGTTTTGTATTTCTAAGTGCTTAGATTAGATTGGATAGATCTATTCTTTCTTTGTGCTTGTGAGATGTGAATGAATGTTAGATATGATATATATGAAGATGTCTAGTGATGATCTACTGGATTTGATCTGTTTTACTCTTGCTAAGTGTTGGAATCTTAGATCTAAGTGAATGCTATGATGATTTGTACCTTCTATGAAGTATAATAAGGATTGTATATTGATGAATGACCTATGCTAAGTGCTTTCTAAGTGTTGAAATCACAGAGTTGTGTCCCGGCTAAGGTTGCAGACACCCGAGTCTTGCAACCACCCCTCCCTCTACCTCGGGTGAGACTTCATCTGCTTCGCAGGTGTTGCCGAAAGGGTCAATAGTTAGGGTTTTGTTGGTGCACTGTTGTAAGCGTTGAACCTCAGGTCTGCTGCTGTGCCAACACATCATCGATCTGTAAAGTTAGAATATTTTCTCGAAGATTCATCTTAAGAGGTATTACCGAGAATATGCGTGGTCTCTGACTCAACACATCTGCCACTCTATTCACCATTCCTTTAGTGTAAGTAATATTAAATTATTATTCACTAAGTAATTACGACCAATGCCTCTGTCGTGCGTTCAAGCCACTCTACATAAATATATGCTGGAATCCGCAATGATTTGTCTTTAATTCGAATTTTCATCCAATCAGATAATGTCTCCAAAATCTCAAGGCATATACAATTGCTAATAACTCCATGTCATGCATTGTGTAGTTCTCTTCACGCTTTCTTAATTTCCTTGAAATATAAGTGATCACTTGACCGTCTTGCATAAAAAATCTGCCTAAACCTTCCTTGGATGCGTTTGTGCATACCAAGAATTCCTTGTCCATGTCGGGGAATTTTAGTATTGGTGTTTTCTTCAACAACTCTTTAAGTTTTTGAAATTCTTCCACACATTTCTTAGTCCAAACAAACTTCTTGTTTTTCTTTTGCAATTTCATGATCGGAATTTCTATCCTTGAAAAACCTTCGACGAATCATCGGTAATATCCTGCTAAAACCATAAAGCTACATACTTCTTGTATGTTTTTCGGTGTTGGCCATTCCATAATAGCCTCTACTTTCGCAGGATCCACAACGACACCTTCACTAGATATGATATGTCCTAAATAATGAATCTTCGATTGGTAAAAAGAACATTTCGATAGTTTCCCATACAATTTGTTTTCTTGTAGACACTTTAGGACCAATCTTAAATGTTCGTCATGCTCTTCTTTCATTCAAGAATAAATCAATATGTCATCAATAAATACTGGAACACACTTTTACAAGTATTCACAAAACACCCCATTCATCAAACTCATGAATACCCCCAGGGCGTTTGTCAATCCGAACGATAAAACTATAAACTCATAGTGTCTGAACCTCGTCTTAAATGCAGTCTCAGGGATATATTCTTCTTTAATCCATAATTGGTGATATCTTGATCTCAAATCAACATTCGAAAACACTGTCACTCCCTTCATCTCATCAAACAAAATCATCTATTCTAGGTAACATATACTGGTTCTTGATCGTCGCTTTGTTTAATTGGTGATAGTCAATACAAAGTCTCCACGATCCATCCTTATTTCTCACGAAAATAACTGGTTCACCCTAAGGTGACACACTTGGATGTATAAGTCCCAAGTTCAACAATTACTTCAATTGCATTTTCAACTCCTGTAATTAATGCGTTGACATCTGGTAAGGCATTGTCACTATATGATCAGTTCCAGGTTTCAATTCGATTGTAAACTCCAACTCTCTTTGGGCGGTAAACCTGGTAACTCTTATGGAAACACTTTTGCAAAATCTTGCACTACAGGAAGGTTTTCTAATCCTTCCACCTCGCCCCTTTTGTTTAGAGATAAGATTGCATAAATCTTGCACCCCTTATGCATACTCTTCTGTAGCTGTAGGGAAGAAATAAATCTCAAGGACACCCCTTGGTTCATTCCTACAATCACTCTACTTTGTCCCAAATCATCTGTCAAAATTAACCATTTTGTCTTATATTTAAGTATTGCATCATGTGATTCTAACCAATCCATACCAATCACTATGTCATAAGATACTAATATCATGGCATATAGGTTGTATTTCGTTACAAAATCTCCCAAGTTAATGCTACAGTCTGTAACATTTCCTCCAACCTTCTATTTGGAATTTGATGTCATTTCTATGTATTTGAACTCACCCTGCTCGACTGTCTTTACCTTAATTCTCTTTATCTCTACACTAGATATAAATCTCTCTGTAGCACCTGGATCTATCAATATACTAAAATTTTGGTCGACGATTGTACCTGACGTCTCAATCACAATGACCTGGTGTCAGCCTGGCGGTTGTTCACTGCTGCATGTATCCTGTGGGCCTTGCCCAAATATCCAACTATAGTGGGTCCTAATGATTCGACCGCTTTGGACTTCTCAATCGAACAATATTGCTGGTAATGTGGCTCTCCACATGTCTAACATCCATTCTCTAGTCCAATGCTCCTAGTCCTTGAAGTAGAAGCTGTTGGCCTAACAATCCGTGATGTTGGTATTTTCTGTTGAATAGGACTAAACTGTTGCTGTTGTTGCAGATGACGCTGCTGTTTTCGTGGTCCTTTGTAAGGAGTCCCATGCTGAGGATTCTGTCACCGTGGTGTCATGAACATAGGTCCTCTGGGCGTATCTTGATGCCTTGAAGTATGTATGGTCAGTGTTTGATGCTACTGCACTCCTGATGACGTCTGTCCATTATGTCTAGATGGATTCCTTCACTAAATCCCATTGTTTAGCTCTTCCTTAGCTATGAGGGCCTTCTGAACTACATCGTGCAACATCTGAGGCATTAGAATCCTCACCTTCACACGAATGTTGAAGTTAAGGCTGAAAAAAAACTTGTTGACCTTTAACTTCTTTGTGTTCAGGTGTGGAGCATACCTAAGTAGCTCCATGAATATGGCCTCATACTCTAGCACCGTACGAACACCCTATCATAAGGCATTGAAATCATTAAGCTGGAGCTTAATGAATTCCTCGGACAAGTACCTTTCCTGGAACCATTCCTCAAATAACTCCCATGACACGTCTTTGACGACCGTGTTTAATTGAGGTAGGAGAGTCTTACACCATATAAGAGCACTCCCCTTTAGCTGAAATAATTCCATGTAGACTTTCATGTTGGAGGTGTAATCACGAAGTGCGAAGCACATCGCCATATTCTCCAACCATGTCTTGGCAGTTGAGCCATTCGTGGCACCCATAAAATCAGGAAACTTCACCTTCTCAAGTTTTCTATGTATACTACTACTACCAGCAGAAGCACACTGTGATCCCTCATTGGGTACAAACGCTTTGTCCTCATCTCGATCCAGGCAGTTGATCAATGCCTTTGACATTCTCTGGAAGGATCTCATCATACTTACCACATATCCCACAACAAATTGCTCCTGTTCAGTAATATGCTCATCTCTCTGGGGGTTAGACCCCTCTGGAGTGGATACTATCAGAGGTGTCACACCTCTTCCTCCAACACCATGTTGTCTACTTCCCCCGTGTCTTCTAACCATGATTACCTGCAATACAATTTTAAAAATTTAATTAGCAGTATAATTTTAATCATTTATTTAACACAGTGGAAGTTGTAACGGTCCAATGTCGCAAGGTTGAAACCATTCATATACCATATGTAACATCCCCTCCTTTAC
>ML784756.1:65626-109966 GCA_009831015.1 Picea engelmannii | reverse complement strand
AATAAAAGTGTGCTCAGTAGAGCGGGATGTTACATACACCCCCTCTTGTTTTAAAATTCATCCCAGAGTTTGCATAGTATATAAATGCAAGTAAATAAATGTATTCGACATAGATCTATATGTCTAATCTATCAAACAAGTAAGGAAATTGTTGACGCATCTCATATGTGTCCTCCTATGTAGCTGAGTGAGGACTGTAGTTGTCCCACTGGACCTTGACCTGATCAACTATTCAACGCCGTAGCTGTCAAATGCGATGGTCCAGAATGCGGATTGGATCCGCCATGAGAGCACCCTCATCTGTCACCTGCAAAGAACTCATTTCAATAATGTGTGAAGGATCACTAATATAATGTCTCAAAATAAATACATGAAATACATCGTGCATACGCCTCAAAGAATCAGGCAAGGCTAGTTGATAATCCATAGGTCCTTTCTTTTCCACAAATTCGAAAGGTCCCAAAAACCTAGGAGAGAGTTTAACACCCTTTCTAAACTTGATCAAACTCTTGTGAGGTTTTACCTGCAAGAAAACTCTATCGCCAACTTCATAACTGCAGTTAATGTGATGCAGATCAACATAAATCTTATGCCGATATTGCGCTTCTTTAATCCTATGTCTTATATATTTCATATGTTTTTCCATTTCTTGTATCACCTATGGTCCTACTAGGACCCTTTCCTCAAGTTGATCCCAACTCAATGGCGTCCGACATGGTCGTCTGTAGAGAAACTCAAATGGTGCCATCTTAATCGTACTCTGATAGTTGTTGTTGTATGTAAACTATACTATTGGCAAGAAATATTTCCAACGTTTCTGTCGGTCCATTACATACATACACAACATATCCTCCAAAATCTGGTTCGTCCTCTCTATTTTTCCGTCTGTCTCAGGGTGATACGTTGTACTGAAATTCAATTGTGTTCCCAAAGCCTCTTAGAAACTGGTCCAAAACCATCCTATAAACATTGATCCTTCTTGGTACTCCATGTAGTCTTAGAATATCGTTGACAAATACTCTTACTATGTATGGCGCCTGATACATCGTACATACTGGAATAAAGTGTGCACTCTTGACGAAACTCCCCTACCTCAGCAGGTTTTGCTCGACTTCCTGGTCTAAGGATAGTTATTTTCTCCCATATGATTCTGATTGACTCTTTGATTCCCTGCAAGAATATTAATCACACACAAGTGTTTCCATAGGTCCTTCTTCAGATGTTATGCATGTGCGAATAAACACCAAGCACCAACTCTTACCCACGTGACCAACTGACGTGACCACAATCTTCACCCGAAAAGGTATTTCGGGTTTCGTGACTTCGCGATCCCTGATGTGAGTTTCCTCTAGATCCTTCAATCTTCGAAACCCCGAAAAGGGCTAACGGATCTTTGGTTCCTCCCTTGACTTCACTTGATGTGACCTTTGACTAAAACTTGAGGCCCACATATTTCAGCACCTCAGGATTTCACGTATCGACAATTTGCAATGCAACAACACCCTTCACCGATAGCTAAAATCACAATGACTCCTCGTCACAATCAATGGCTTCGAGCTTCCCATGATCAGACGGTTCTGATTCGATTGGGACTTCACGAATCAGGAATTCACAACTCTCGACTCTGAGTCACAACTTTCTCCACGCTCCAAATTCCGAAACAACGAAATTCAAGCACGATATCAATGGCTCTCGTTGATCCACATCCAATGGCCACTACTCCTCCTGAGCTTAACTTCTGCGAGGTGACTTTAGACCTCGTCCTTCCTTCGAACTCCTTCCAAATATCTATCCTTCTTGAGTTTTTTCCTACTGCAAACTCAAGGATTTATAAAGGATTCCTGCACGCACTCCTTGCGACATTCACAATAATCTCCGGTTATTCACGCTTCCAAATCTGCGCACTCCTTGCAACACCACTTCTTCAACCTTTCTCCTTGGTTGGATAGTCTAAGAATTCTCAGCCCACACACACTTTGCACGACTCTGTTCTATATCTGCACTTCTGCCGGTATGAGAACGACGATATCCCTTCTGAGCTTTTCTGAGACAAAACTCAGAATCTTGTCAATGCACTCCTTGTGGACCTTCGTTTCACTCTTTGCAGGAATTCTCAGGACGAGAAACAATTGAAACTCATTTTCCCCACTCTCACAGACTTCATACATTCAACATGAAATCATACATACACACACAACATTGAAACAAATGCATAACAAAGAATATAAGCAAACTGTAAACATACCATTCAATAGATGTAAACAATAATCACCACAACACCATGAATTTGGATCAAATCTTTCTTATATTAATCCAAGTGCATATGTACATGGGTTCTATAGCAATAGCTATATGCTTATACAAACTTCTACAGTCTATGTTCTTCTATTCTCTTGCTCTACATCTTTCAAAAATTACCAATGAGAATAATTCTCGCAATACAATACATACGAGGGAGCTTTCTAGAGTTTCCCCTCCTACAACTCTAGCTATCTAATCAAAATTAAAATCTATCTACTTTACATTCATTACAATTAAATTCCTCCATATCTTACATATGAGAGCAACTCTCAAGATCTGTTTACAATCTCCAAAACATAAATGCAATACATCCTCCCAAATATTACATTAACGCTTTATCTTTTCAAATTCAAAACATTCTCAAAATGTGTGTTGGTGGGTTTCCAGTTGTCCTTCTCTTTTGCGCTTGCTTACGATGCTCCTGCATCATACTCCTCTGGCTGAAAAATTCATGAAATCCTGTTCATGAGCTCCTGCACCATCTACCCATGTTTCTGGATCTCCTCTTTGCTTTCCAAGCTGGTATCCTCAATTGGGTGTCCTTTCCATTTTATCAAATACTCAAAATATTTCTTCCTTCGGGTTTTCTTGCTAACCCTCTGATCAATTATCTTTTCCATCTGCAACCTTTCAACTACAAGAATTTGTTTGACCCACTGAACTTCTTTTTGATCCTCTGATCCCTCTTCTCTATAAGGATACAGATCTGCTACATTTGAATATGGGTGAAATACCCACACCATCTGGAAATTCTATCTCATAAGCATTTGCCTCAAATTTCCTCAAAATATTACATGGGCCTATCTTCTTCATCTTCATCTTATTGTATGTTCCCCTTGGGAACCTTTCTTTTCTGAGATGCGCTAAAACTAAATCTCCCACTTCAAACTAGATTTATCTTCTGTGCTGATCTGCTCTATGCTTGTATTCATGGTTGGAATTCTTTAACTGCTCCTTAATTTTGCTGTGGAGCTCTTGCATCTTTGCTGCAAAATATTCTGCTCCAACACTTCTGAATTCGCTATGCTCTAAGTCTCTAAACTCAGATATTCCTCAATAAATCTCCCATACTTTGATTCACTACCTCAGTCTATCTACCCGTCTGAGGGTGATATGATGAGATAAAAGATAATTCTGTCCCCAACTTCTTCCATAGTGTCCTCCAGAAATGGCCAATAAATTTGGTATCTCGATCTGAAAAAATACTCTTGGGTAAGCCATGAAGTCTAACAACTTTTTTGAAAAATAGATTCACAATGTGTGTGGCATCACTCATTTTCTAAAATGGAATTAAATGTGCCATTTTTGAAAATCGATCAACTACCACAAATATGGAGTCACAACTCCTCTGTGTCCTCGATAGTCCTAACAAAAAATCCATGCTTACTGCATCCCACAACCTCTCTAGTACTGGCAACGGTTGATATAATCCTGTATTCTGTCTTTTCCCCTTTGTGTGTTGACAAATTCTGCATTTGTTGACAAATTTATTGACATCTGTCCTCATCCCTGGCCAATAATATAAACTGTTCAGTTGCGCGAATTTTTTGTCATGGCCGAAATGTCCAGCCAATCCTCCACTATGTTTTTCCTTCAGAAGATTTTCTCTCATAGAAATCTTTAGAATACACAACTGATTTTCTTTGAATAACAGTCCATCCTGAACCATATATTCGATCCATTGGCTTCTGTCTCTTAGAACATGATTCTCACATGCTTCATAAGCATCTTTAAAATTTGAATCATCTTTGTACATATCCTTAAGGTTATCAAAACCTAAGGTCTTCACACGAAACTTCTGCAGAATCAAACATTTCCTACTTAACGCATCAACAACCTTGTTAGCATTTCCAGAAATGTGTTTTATAACAAACGTAAATTTTTTCATAAATTCAAACCACTTCGCGTGTTTCTGGTTTAATTTCTCCTATCGAGTTATGAATTGTAAAGCATGATTATCGCTATACAAGACAAACTCTTTTGGAAACAAATAATGCCTCCATTTCTTCAACGCCTGTATGATTGCATAAAATTCCTTATCATACGTTGAATATTTCATCTTTGCATCGTTCAACTTCTCACTGAAGTATGTAATTGGATTGTTGTCTTGACTTAATACTGCTCCAATCGTGAATCCACTTGCGTCACATATGATGTGAAACGTTTTGCTGAAATTTGGTAGAACCAAAACTGGTTGTTCAGTTATCTTCTCCTTCAACAACTTGAAACTTTTCTCCGCTTCTTATGTCCAATGAAAATATTTATGTCTTTTCTTGACTATGTCCATCATTGGTGCACTAATTCCACTAAAATTTCTGATGAACTTCCTGTAAAAACTAGCTAATCCATGGAAGCTTCGGACTTCAAAGATATTTCTTGGTGACGACCAATCTTTGATCGCTTTTACCTTCTCGGGATCCATCTTCAATTCATTTGAAGAGATCACAAACCAAAAATAAATGATTTCTCTCTTCATGAAAGACTACTTCCTCAAATTTATCAGCAGCTTCTGTTGTTGCAACCTCCTCATCACTAGAGTTAGGTGTCTCAAATGTTCCTCCTCAGTCTTACTGAAGATCAATATATCATCAAGATACACAATCACAAACTTTCCAATGAAATATTTCAAGACTTCGTTCATTAATATCATGAAAGTGCTTGGCGCATTCGTCAAACCAAACGGCATGAAAATCCATTCATACAGTCCTTCATTCGTCTTGAATGCTGTCTTCCATTCATCACCTTCTCTCATTCAAATCTGATGATATCCACTTTTCAAATCAACTTTTGAATTTTTTTTTGCTCCACTTAAGGAATCCATCAAGTCATCCATCCTTGGGAAAGGAAATATATACCTAATGGTGATTCTGTTTATATCCCTCAAGTCCGTACACATTCTCCATCCACCATCCTTCTTTGGACTTAACACTGTTGGTATAGCGCATGGACTCAATCTTTCTCTAATTAACCCCTTGTCCATCAAATCTTGGACTTGTTTCTTAACTTCTTCATTCTCCCATGGCGTCAATATGTACGCTTCTTTGTTTGGTAAAATTGCTCCTGGTATAAGGTCAATGTGATGGCTTATACTTCTGATGGGCGACAACGAACAAGGTAAATCATCCACCACGATATCAACAGAATTCTCCAACAGTTCCCGAATTTCCTCTGGTAGATCATCTATGGACGTACTTGTCAAGATGAATCTAGGTTTTATCACCACAACAAACTGCATATCTTCTTCTTTCTTGACTTCCTCCAGAAGTTCCTTCCCACTCATGAGAAGTATAGTGTTACTCGTTTGTTCCTTCACCTTCTTGTCTTCAATTGGAAACAACATATGCGTTCTACCATTCTTCTCTAAGGTGTACGTGTTCTTTATCCCATCATGAACAACATTTTTGTCATATTACCACGGCCTCCCCAACAAAAGAAGACAAACATAAATGGGAATAACATCACACAAAATCTCATCTCTGTAACCTCCTATCTTAAATTCAACTAAAGATTGTTTAGTGACTGTTACCTGATGTCCTTTTTGCAACCATGTGACTTGGTATGGGCTTGGATGTGCAGTTGTCTCCAATTCCAACTTCTCCACCATTTCTATGGATACTAGGTTATCTGTGCTTCCACTGTCCACTATCACCTTGCATACCCTATCCTTGGTCTTGCAAGAAGTTCTAAACAAACTGTTTCTCTGGACTGGATTCTCCGCCTCTTTCTTTGTCTTCAAGAGAATTTTCCTCATCATTAAGGATCTTCCACCTTCTGCATCTTCTGCCTCAACATTTCTCCTTTGCACTTTTGAAATGTGAGCTTCGCCTCCATCCTTTTTTCTATCAAGACATTCAAAAGATTTACGCCCCATATTTCCACAGAAAAAAAACTTTATCTCATCTCCTCTGCCTCTTCCTCGCGGAAAAGTGTTTTTATCGGCATTTTGTATTCCCTGTGAACTTCCTCCTCTTTTAGGGTGAGTATGAGGTTTCTTTTCTTCATCCCTGGGCTTTTGTACTCTGGCCTGGGCAACCGAATTGCCTCTGCTCTGACTTCTGCCTCTGCCCCTTTGACTTTGCTTTTGGGCCAATTTCTCTTCATCCTTCAAAGCCATTTGATAAACATCTTCTACATTCCTGATTGTCATCATACTCATCTCATCTTGAATGTCATATCTTAGACCATTCATGTATCTGGCAACCTTTTCATCATCACTCTCACAATGACCAACTCTAATGTTGAGTCGATAAAATTCTTCAGTGTATTCTTTCACTGTCATCCCCTTCTGTCTCAATTTTTGCATTCTTCGAAACATATTGATTTGGTAATCTCCGGGTATAAATTTGTCCTTCATCTTGGCAACCATTCTATCCCAAATTTTGATTCTTTGCTTTCCCTCGCAATGCCTTTCAACCTATAATTCATCCCACCACAGTGTTGCATGTCCTTTAAGTCTAGTGAAAACATGTCTAATTTTCTTATCTTCCTCGACATCCTCATAGTCGAAGTACTTGTCCAGAGCTCTAAACCAATCTAGTAACTCTTCAACGTCTAATTTTCCTTCATACATTGGGATGTCCATTTTTTCTCTGGCCCCTACTCTTGCAACAACTCTAAATAGACGTTCTTATGCATCATCTTTGGATACAACTTCTCCTTCAGCTCTAGCCTCAATTGTTTGTCTCTTTGCTGTCTCCATAACATCTAATCGAACACAGAGTTATCTCATTTCCCTTTCCACAACTGTATTGATCATTCTTTGTTCTTGATGTCTTCTTGGTGGGATTGTCTAAATCTGTTCCACGCAGAATTGAATAACAACTTGCATTTTGTCTCCCTACTTTCAGAGAACAATGATTGTAATCTCTGATACCACCTGACGTAGCTCCCTTATCTCAGCAGGTTCTGCTCGACCACCCGGTCTAAGGATCATTCTTTTCTCCCCTCTGATTCTGATTGACTCTTTGATTCCCCATAGGAATCTTCAGCACACACAAGTGTTTCCATAGGTCCTTCTTTGGAAGTTACACCTATGCAAATAAACACCAAGCACAAACTCTTACCTACGTGACCGATTGACAAGACCACAATATTCACCTGAAAAGGTATTTTGGGTTTCATGAATTCTAGATCCCCGATGTGAGTTTCCTCTGGATCCTTCAATCCATGAAACCCCAAAAAGGGCTAACAGATCTTTGGTTCCTCCCTTGAATTCACTTGATGTGGCCTTTGACTAAAACCTGGGGCCTAAATATTTCAAAACCTTAGGATTTTGCGTATCGATGATTTGCAATGCAACAACACCCTTCACTGATAGCCGAAATCACGATGACTCCTCGTCACGATCAAAGGATTTGAGCTTCCTGCGATCTGACGGTCTTGATTCTATCGGGACTTCGCGAATCGGGAGTTCACAACTCTTGACTCCGAGTCACAACTTTATCCACGCCCCGAATTCTGAAATGAAGAAATTCAAGCACGAGATCAACGACTCTCGTTGATCCAAATTCAACAACCACTACTCTTCCTGAGTTTAACTTCTGCGAGGCGACTTAAGACCTCGTCCTTCCTTCGAACTCCTTCAAAATATTTGTCCCTCCTGAGCTTTGTCCTAATACAAACTCAAGGATTTCTAAAGGATTCTTGCACACACTCCTTGCGACATTCACAATAATCTCCGGTGATCACGCTTCCAACTCTGTGCATTCCTTGCAACAAAATTTCTTCAAAATTTCTCCTTGGTTGGATAGTCTAAGAATTCTATCAACCCACACACACCTTGCATGACTCTGTGATATATCTACACTTCTGCCGGTATGAGAATGACAATATCCCTCCTGAGATTTTATGAGACAAAACTCAGAATCTTGTCATCGCACTCCTTGCGGACCTTTGCTACACTCTTTGCAGGAATTCTCAGGATGAGAAACAATTGAAACTCATTTTCCCCACTCTCACAGAATTCATACATTCAACATGAAATCATACATACACACACAACATTGAAACAAATGCATAACAGAGAATATAAGTAAACTGTAAACATACCATTCAATAGATGTAAACAATAATCACCACAACGCCATGAATTTGGATCAAATATTTCTTATATTAATCCAAGTGCATCTATACATGGGTTCTATAGAAATAGCTATCTTCTTATAAAAACTTCTACAGTCTCCGTTCTTCTATTCTCTTGCTCTACAAATCTCAAAAATTACCAATGAGAATAATTCTCGCAATACAATACATACGAGGGAGATTTCTAGAGTTTTCCCTCCTACAACTCTAGCTATCTAATCGAAATTAAAAGTTATCTACTTTACATTCATTAGAATTAAATGCCTCCATATCCGACAGATGAGAGTAATGCTCAATATCTGTTTACAATATCCAAAACATTCTCAAAATGTATGCTAGTGCATTTCCAACTGTCCTTCGCTTTTGCGCTTGCTTACGATTCTCGTGCATCAAATCTTCGTCAGAGTGTCCAATAGCATGAAAATAGAATCATTCCTCCTCACTGTCAGTGGAAATCCAATGATAAATTCCATCGAAATAACCTCCCATTTTGATTATGGAATAATGTGTGGCTATAACAATCCTGCTGGATGTCTATGTTCAACCTTCACTTGCTGACATTCTAGGAATCTCAACACGTAACTAACTATTTCTTCTTTCATTCCCTTTTAGAAGAACAAAGGCTTAAGGTATGCCTTCATCTTCATGACTCTTGGATGAGCCATGTATGATGCTCGATGCACTTCACTCAAGATCAAACTTATTAATTCGTCATTATGCGGTACGTAAATTCTTCCGTTAAATCTCAACAATCCATCGTTGTATAATGAATAACCTTCATAATTCGATACCATCATGGTATCTTGTCCAAAATTATTCTTAACTTATTTATACCAGTCATTGTGTTGGACCTTGACCAAGTTTTGGGAGATACTTGGTCATATTTGACCGTTTTTGGGACTTCGATGCCCTATCGAAGGAAGCACGCAAGACGAAGCAGAGATCATGGGAACTCAGCCCACTTTGGGTCCTTTTTGGATTTTGGGGATAATGTAATGGGATTGGGATGTCGGCCCGTGGGTTTACCCATGATTAGGCCCACTTTTGTAAATGTATAAGTAGGAGTCTAGGGTATATAAGAAGAGGCTCAAAAACAAAGTTAGTAGCGGCTTAGTGCTAAGAGTTGATCTATGTGATAAACTTGCAGAGATGAGTGCAAGTATTGTAAGTGCTGAGTGCACAAATCGTAAGGAGGCTCTATGCTAGATCTACTCAGGGAAGGAGGATCTGGCGAGGTGTGCACAGATCACTTATCCTATGCAGAGTAGGATTTTGATAAGCTCTGTGCTGTAACCTGATTGATTGAAGCTAATATAGAAGAAGATTTGGTGGACATAGCCCCAGGGTGTGGGTGAACCACGTAAATACTGTGTGTTGTGCTTTGTGCTTATTCTTAGATGTTTTGTATCGCTAAGTGCTTAGATTAGATTGGATAGATATATTTTTTCTTTGTGCTTATGAGATGTGAATGAATTTTAGATCTAATATATATGAAGATGCTTAGTGCTGATCTACTAGATTTGATCAGTTTTACTCTTGCTAAGTGATAGAATCTTAGATCTAAGTGAATGTTTCGATGCTCTGTACCTTCTGTGAAGTATAATAAGGAATATATATTGATGAATGACCTATGCTAAGTGCTTTCTAACTGTTGAAATCATAGAGCTGTGTCCCAGCTAAGGTTGCAGACACCTGAGTCTTGCAACCACCCCTGCCTCTACCTCGGGTGAGACTTCATCTGCTTCACAGGTGTTGCCGAAATGGTCGGTAGTTAGGGTTTTGTTGGTGTGCTATTGTAAGCATTGAACCTCGGGTCTACCCCTGTGCCAACAAGGTAGCCTCTATTTAGAGCGGCACAATGCGCCTTTCATGTCAACTAATCATAGGGAAGCTCGTTTGCAAGAATCAACCCATGTGAGTGAACTTTGTTCGTCTCACCGACTTTGTAGTTGACCTCGCAAGAAAGTGCGCAGAGGGACTACAAATGAATTGGAAAAAGTACCTGGTGAATCAACTAGATATCGACTACAGAGAAGCCCAGGATCAGGGGCATGAATTACATTTTAGATGGCTCTTGATACTCATAGATTTCATTGCATGGGAGCTACCAAAAGATGCAACCTTCCCGGACCTCGACCCTTTTGAGCCCTTAGTCGTGAAGTTAAATACCTTATGGTACTCGAATGATATGAGAAAACAATGGCAATCCAATTCCGTATTCCACGCCTACTACAATCACTTGAAGCGCGCCATCCAGTTTGATCCCTAGATAACCCCGAATACCCTCTTCAGGTTTAGGACCTTAATGAAGTTTAGCGCGGACCACCACTTCATTTACATAACAACACACGCTGATGAGAACAAATAGCAGTTACAGTCTTATTATAAGCTGATAGAAGAAGACCTGGAGGAAATCACCAAGGAATGGTTGACAGACCTCCTTGTTTCAGTAGACCCCACAAAATTGTCCGACATCGACAGCCCAGAAGTTGTGCAGGATACACCTGGGCCCAGTAAGACGAGAAAAACAATGAATATGAAGAAGGATAAGGAAATACATGATATAGACAACATATCTATAAGGACCACATCCATTTCACCCGAGCAAGAAGGTAATGATGAAGAAGTCAAACAGAGGCCAGAAGACGAAGAGGACTCGTCAAAGAAAAGGAAGGTTTCACCTCTGAAACCTTCCTCCCAGAAGAAACCTAGAACCCATGTAACCAAGATGAAGACCACGGTCACCCCATATGACTTCAGTTTCCTCCTTGCCACTATGAACGAAGCTATAGAAGAAATAACAGAAAAGCAGGAAGCCAAGCAAGAGGCAATGTACAACATAATTGAGAGCGAGCTCCAAGGAGTGCAGTAGGAACTTTGGTCTAGCCATGCAGTCTCTACTCCGCCCCTGCCAGAAGGAAAAACATAAGAGGGAGATGAACTGGTTCAACTCCGCAAGATTGCTGCCACAGTCGAAGCAGGCCTTTAGAAAGCACAAGAAGAAACCACGCAAGCCACCCAGGCCTTAAAGCAAGCACAGGAGGAAATCATTGAGCAACCCCGAGCTATGCAACAAGAGAGGGATGATCTCCAAGCAAAATTGGAAGAAGACAGAGCGAAGATCCAAAAAGAAAAGGAGCATCTTCTTGCGAAGCAGATTGAGATCGAAGAAGAAGTCAACAGAGCATTTCTCTCTATGACCGGCTTAGAGCAGAAAGAAGAAGAACCCTTAGAACGCCAAGTGATGAAGCTTGCTGAAGTTATTCAACAACTTCAACAAAGAGTCGTATAATTAGAGCTTTAGACCATACCAAGTACTCTGCAAGAAGAACACAACCAATGAGAAATGACTGCTCGAAGCACAGTAGAAAGGATTAAAGTACTCAATGAGGAATGAAAACAATTAAGTAGCAGAAGTGCACAGATACATGAGAACCTAACCGAGAATCCCAAATTGCAAAAATTGGAGTTGCAGCTCCAGAAGTTGAAGCATGAAGCCGAAAATCTACAGGTGCAGCTGAAGGCCCTATCACCCATAAAGAAAATGAAACGGTCTCACGAACAACGCATAGCACAACAACAGATCCATATAATCCAGAGCAAGGTAATGGAAGTAACTCAACAACTTCAACCTTTGCAGGATAAGGCATGTCAGTTATTTATAGAGATCGATAACCAAGGAGTAGAGTTGGAATAGGTCATGAATTCAGCACAACAATGCCTAGAAGGGTCGATGGATGTCACACTCATCCAGGAGTTCGCCGAGCAAGAAGTAGTTGCAATGCAGCAGGTCGAAGCAGCTTGAGCCAATCTCGAGGCATTTGAAGAAGAATTGATCAGACTTGAGTGACTTGGGACAAGTCACAGGTGAGTGTTGGTGGCCTGTTGGCCCTCGAACAAGTTTTGGGAGATACTTGGTCACATTTGAGCGTTTTTGGGAATTCGATGCCCTATCAAAGGAAGAACGCAAGACGAAGCAGAGATCATGGGATCTCAACCCACTTTGGGTTCTTTTTGGGTTTTGGGGATAATGTAATGGGATTGGGATGTTGGCCCGTGGTTTTACCCATGCTTAGGCCCACTTTTGTAAATGTATAAGTAGAATTCTAGGCTATATAATAAGAGGCTCAAAAGCGAAGTTAGTAGCGGCTTAGTGCTAAGAGTTGATCTATGTGATAAACTTGCAGAGCTGAGTGCAAGTATTGTAAGTGATGAGTGCACATATTGTAAGGAGGCTCTGTGCTAGATCTACTCAGGGAAGGAGGATATGACGAGGTGCGTGCATATCTCTTGTCCTATGCAGAGTAGGATTTTGATAAGCTCTGTGCTGTAACATGATTGAATGAAGCTAATACAAAAGAAGAGTTGGTGGATGTAGCCTCGAGGTGGGGGTGAACCACGTAAATACTGTGTGTTGTGCTTTATGATTATTCTTAGATGTTTTGTATTTCTAAGTGCTTAGATTAGATTGGATAGATCTATTCTTTCTTTGTGCTTGTGAGATGTGAATGAATGTTAGATATGATATATATGAAGATGTCTAGTGATGATCTACTGGATTTGATCTGTTTTACTCTTGCTAAGTGTTGGAATCTTAGATCTAAGTGAATGCTATGATGATTTGTACCTTCTATGAAGTATAATAAGGATTGTATATTGATGAATGACCTATGCTAAGTGCTTTCTAAGTGTTGAAATCACAGAGTTGTGTCCCGGCTAAGGTTGCAGACACCCGAGTCTTGCAACCACCCCTCCCTCTACCTCGGGTGAGACTTCATCTGCTTCGCAGGTGTTGCCGAAAGGGTCAATAGTTAGGGTTTTGTTGGTGCACTGTTGTAAGCGTTGAACCTCAGGTCTGCTGCTGTGCCAACACATCATCGATCTGTAAAGTTAGAATATTTTCTCGAAGATTCATCTTAAGAGGTATTACCGAGAATATGCGTGGTCTCTGACTCAACACATCTGCCACTCTATTCACCATTCCTTTAGTGTAAGTAATATTAAATTATTATTCACTAAGTAATTACGACCAATGCCTCTGTCGTGCGTTCAAGCCACTCTACATAAATATATGCTGGAATCCGCAATGATTTGTCTTTAATTCGAATTTTCATCCAATCAGATAATGTCTCCAAAATCTCAAGGCATATACAATTGCTAATAACTCCATGTCATGCATTGTGTAGTTCTCTTCACGCTTTCTTAATTTCCTTGAAATATAAGTGATCACTTGACCGTCTTGCATAAAAAATCTGCCTAAACCTTCCTTGGATGCGTTTGTGCATACCAAGAATTCCTTGTCCATGTCGGGGAATTTTAGTATTGGTGTTTTCTTCAACAACTCTTTAAGTTTTTGAAATTCTTCCACACATTTCTTAGTCCAAACAAACTTCTTGTTTTTCTTTTGCAATTTCATGATCGGAATTTCTATCCTTGAAAAACCTTCGACGAATCATCGGTAATATCCTGCTAAAACCATAAAGCTACATACTTCTTGTATGTTTTTCGGTGTTGGCCATTCCATAATAGCCTCTACTTTCGCAGGATCCACAACGACACCTTCACTAGATATGATATGTCCTAAATAATGAATCTTCGATTGGTAAAAAGAACATTTCGATAGTTTCCCATACAATTTGTTTTCTTGTAGACACTTTAGGACCAATCTTAAATGTTCGTCATGCTCTTCTTTCATTCAAGAATAAATCAATATGTCATCAATAAATACTGGAACACACTTTTACAAGTATTCACAAAACACCCCATTCATCAAACTCATGAATACCCCCAGGGCGTTTGTCAATCCGAACGATAAAACTATAAACTCATAGTGTCTGAACCTCGTCTTAAATGCAGTCTCAGGGATATATTCTTCTTTAATCCATAATTGGTGATATCTTGATCTCAAATCAACATTCGAAAACACTGTCACTCCCTTCATCTCATCAAACAAAATCATCTATTCTAGGTAACATATACTGGTTCTTGATCGTCGCTTTGTTTAATTGGTGATAGTCAATACAAAGTCTCCACGATCCATCCTTATTTCTCACGAAAATAACTGGTTCACCCTAAGGTGACACACTTGGATGTATAAGTCCCAAGTTCAACAATTACTTCAATTGCATTTTCAACTCCTGTAATTAATGCGTTGACATCTGGTAAGGCATTGTCACTATATGATCAGTTCCAGGTTTCAATTCGATTGTAAACTCCAACTCTCTTTGGGCGGTAAACCTGGTAACTCTTATGGAAACACTTTTGCAAAATCTTGCACTACAGGAAGGTTTTCTAATCCTTCCACCTCGCCCCTTTTGTTTAGAGATAAGATTGCATAAATCTTGCACCCCTTATGCATACTCTTCTGTAGCTGTAGGGAAGAAATAAATCTCAAGGACACCCCTTGGTTCATTCCTACAATCACTCTACTTTGTCCCAAATCATCTGTCAAAATTAACCATTTTGTCTTATATTTAAGTATTGCATCATGTGATTCTAACCAATCCATACCAATCACTATGTCATAAGATACTAATATCATGGCATATAGGTTGTATTTCGTTACAAAATCTCCCAAGTTAATGCTACAGTCTGTAACATTTCCTCCAACCTTCTATTTGGAATTTGATGTCATTTCTATGTATTTGAACTCACCCTGCTCGACTGTCTTTACCTTAATTCTCTTTATCTCTACACTAGATATAAATCTCTCTGTAGCACCTGGATCTATCAATATACTAAAATTTTGGTCGACGATTGTACCTGACGTCTCAATCACAATGACCTGGTGTCAGCCTGGCGGTTGTTCACTGCTGCATGTATCCTGTGGGCCTTGCCCAAATATCCAACTATAGTGGGTCCTAATGATTCGACCGCTTTGGACTTCTCAATCGAACAATATTGCTGGTAATGTGGCTCTCCACATGTCTAACATCCATTCTCTAGTCCAATGCTCCTAGTCCTTGAAGTAGAAGCTGTTGGCCTAACAATCCGTGATGTTGGTATTTTCTGTTGAATAGGACTAAACTGTTGCTGTTGTTGCAGATGACGCTGCTGTTTTCGTGGTCCTTTGTAAGGAGTCCCATGCTGAGGATTCTGTCACCGTGGTGTCATGAACATAGGTCCTCTGGGCGTATCTTGATGCCTTGAAGTATGTATGGTCAGTGTTTGATGCTACTGCACTCCTGATGACGTCTGTCCATTATGTCTAGATGGATTCCTTCACTAAATCCCATTGTTTAGCTCTTCCTTAGCTATGAGGGCCTTCTGAACTACATCGTGCAACATCTGAGGCATTAGAATCCTCACCTTCACACGAATGTTGAAGTTAAGGCTGAAAAAAAACTTGTTGACCTTTAACTTCTTTGTGTTCAGGTGTGGAGCATACCTAAGTAGCTCCATGAATATGGCCTCATACTCTAGCACCGTACGAACACCCTATCATAAGGCATTGAAATCATTAAGCTGGAGCTTAATGAATTCCTCGGACAAGTACCTTTCCTGGAACCATTCCTCAAATAACTCCCATGACACGTCTTTGACGACCGTGTTTAATTGAGGTAGGAGAGTCTTACACCATATAAGAGCACTCCCCTTTAGCTGAAATAATTCCATGTAGACTTTCATGTTGGAGGTGTAATCACGAAGTGCGAAGCACATCGCCATATTCTCCAACCATGTCTTGGCAGTTGAGCCATTCGTGGCACCCATAAAATCAGGAAACTTCACCTTCTCAAGTTTTCTATGTATACTACTACTACCAGCAGAAGCACACTGTGATCCCTCATTGGGTACAAACGCTTTGTCCTCATCTCGATCCAGGCAGTTGATCAATGCCTTTGACATTCTCTGGAAGGATCTCATCATACTTACCACATATCCCACAACAAATTGCTCCTGTTCAGTAATATGCTCATCTCTCTGGGGGTTAGACCCCTCTGGAGTGGATACTATCAGAGGTGTCACACCTCTTCCTCCAACACCATGTTGTCTACTTCCCCCGTGTCTTCTAACCATGATTACCTGCAATACAATTTTAAAAATTTAATTAGCAGTATAATTTTAATCATTTATTTAACACAGTGGAAGTTGTAACGGTCCAATGTCGCAAGGTTGAAACCATTCATATACCATATGTAACATCCCCTCCTTTACAACATCAATGAATAATGGTAATTTTTTTTTAAACATCAACAGTTAGAACAAGTATCATGTAATAACATACATAAGAAATTACACATCTAATATCATCTACAACATTTCACTGCAAGAATCAACTACAACATTAATATACTAAAATATCAATTATTTCACATTACGATAACATAGGTGTCTACTCACCCAACCTATCCTGCAAGGTTAGGACCTCCAAGACACATAATCAACACTCAATTCCAAGATTCTTCTGATTGATTTTGACCATTTAAGGTCTCAGGATTGGCGACTGTTATGAAGAATATGGAGATATCTATTCCCATAACCAAATCATTTCTAGAATCAATACTAAAGTAACAATAAGATTCTTGATCATAGCACAAATCACGTAACATCTCTCTTTCACAAAACAAAGTAAGAGACACTATGAAGTAGTCAAATAAATTTTTTGATTAATATATAATTAAAGTAAATACATACTCATGATCAAACATTAATCTATACTCTAGGAAATTAAATTTTCTACACATTTCATTAACAATAAAACCTTCAAATCACCAATAATCTTTCTTAAGATTCAAGTAAACATCTAAAGTGACCATAATTGACGCAACAATACACAATAACATGTCTTATTTTTATTTAAAAGCTTCACACTTCGAGTTCTAACCTTGTTTATGTCAATACTGCATATCTTAATTTATATTCAATTCACTATATAAAATATCACACCATATCACTTTCTATTTCATATGTTCATCAACCATTCTTTCATATAACAACTAAAAATAGGAAATAACAACATTAATACTATAATTGATCATTAATACTTTATTGAAGCAAAACCTTTAACATTAATGTGAATGATATTCATATTTTCCTTTCCAATTTCTAATCAATAATCAACTATGTCACTTTTAACATATAATTGACCTTCATAGATTTAAGTCACAATCATTTAACTATTTCATAGTCTAAGTCAATAATATAATAATGGTTAAATAATCACTTAATAAGTGAGCATTTATATGTAATATGTAAATTACATAGATATATATCTATTTATATATACATATTAATTTCTTAAAAGGATGGGTCTAGAGTGACCATGCGATTCTTTATTATTAACTAAGTTAATAATGATCCTTATGTAAGTCTCTAAGTTATAGGTCTTCACAACCTTAGTGGCGGGGATCGCTAAGGAAAATGCCACGTGTGGGAATCTTATATGAGAAGTCTGCTTGAAGATCGACAATGAACTAAAACCTGAGTCACTACAATACTCTCCTTTATTCTCTGCGAAGAATCGATTAAAAGCTCTAAACCAAGAACTCATCGAAAGACGATGGAATTTGATCGAGAAAGCACGCTTAACTTTTAAAGGTAAAAAGATAACCTCTAACAGAATTTGGGAGGCCTATACACAATAAAATAACAACGAGTTGGTGCCATGAGGTGAGGCAGAATTCGTAACAACAGGCTTAGGAAGTATTAACGTTAAGTTTAATCTGAAGTAAATTTGGTAAAAAAACAACACAACGATGGATCACGATGACTGGCTCTGCGAGATCAAGTTTAACCAGCGTAAAAAAACCTATGCCCAGGATATCGAACATTATTCGTGAAGTAAAAATATGGAAACATAGACTTCGAATAATTCTTACAGATAATTGAATCAAATGCGCATATTTAAATTCTGCCCGCACTAATATTTTTCAGTTTGCAATTTAGATTCAAAAATTTAGATTCATCTATACACATAAGAAATATGGATACAAAAATTTAGATTCAACCCCTGGTTCTTACATTTTAAGTGTTACATACAATAAGAACAACATAATTATTATATATTGATAAGAAAAATATTTACATCTTGGATAGAAAACAACGTTCCAATACATAAACATTTCTGAAATGAAATACCGTCACCATCAGAATTGATGATGTATGAAGATGATATTCGACTTGTAGTTGTGCTACGTCCTTTCCTATGCTTGCGACGAACTATCGACCCTTCATCGCAAGAGATACAAATAGTATAGATTCTTGCGACGAATTATCTATACTATCGACGAACCTTTTTTGTCGATAGTATAGATAATTCATCACAAGAATCTATACTATTCGTCGCATGACCGATGAACTAGGGTATCGTTGCTCTTGCAAAGATAGTGCCACTTCATCACTCTTGCGACAATATCCCTTCTTTGTCGCTCTGGCGATGATAACCCTAGTTCGTCTCTCTTGCGATGACGTACCTATTTTGTCGTTCTTGCAACAACCATTGTTGGTCGTCTTTATTGCGACAACCATCGTTGGTCATCTCGCTTGCGACAAATTCAAATTCTTTCAGTCGTCGCTCTTGTGACGTTTTCTCAGATTCCTCACACTTTCCACGACATGTGAAGCGACGTTTGGGAGACCCAATATTCATTGCAATATCCACGACATAATGTCGCAAGAGCGTCGAAAGAGCCATTGCAAAATGACCCAAATTTACTAGTGCCGGTACCTCCTAGCCAATGCTAGGGGTAATATTCTTTCCCCTTAGCCTCCCGAGCCACAAAGGGGCCACACACAAAAAAACATAATACAATAGCTCCCAATCTTTTCTCGCAAGCAAGAGCTTCCCCTCTTTCTTCAAGCTTGGTATTCCAACTCTCACAGGTAAAACACAGTCCACAATAATTTTGACAACATAACCTTACCAAGATCAAGTGACCCCCTTTTTTTTTCTATACTATTTGTTTTATAACAATTTCCTCACTGACACATGTCCACATGCACAATTAATTAATTAAATTAGGATTATTCACCCACACACTTGTCACACTCTCCCTGTAACATCCCCAACCACCCACAGGTCGGGGGACGCTACCTTCAAGCCCGCCCTTGGACTTATTTCATTTATGGATACCTTTTAAAATTAAGGATGCATAAAGATACAAGATTTAACGACATGCACAACAATATCCAACAAACATGCATAATCTAAGAATTCAATTAAACGATAATTAAATATACAAAACGAAAATACATTCATATACATGTAAATTATAACACGACAAAGAGCACTCATATTTATAAAAATACGACACCAACTGGCTGTAGACCAAGGAAGTTCCACCTAATCATATACACCACTACTCCAAATATCAACAATAGTGTCACCCCCGAGCCAGGGCTATGAATCCACAAGGACAGTTCCAGAGTGAACTTGGCTTCCCAAACCAGTTAGCTCTCAAGCTCTCACAAGCTTCCCAACACTCACAACAATCCAAGTACCCAACTCTCTTCTACCCAACTTGCACCACTTGAGAGAACGAACCTCCACCTTTCTCTACCACACAGTCCCTTAGGCAGTCATTCTCCTTATTTGGGTCTCCAGCGCAACTAGTCCAGAATCTCAATGCTGGAACTCTCAGGACTCAAAGCTGTGAGCCATGCTAGACACAGGCCATTGCATCTCATACATGCATGCCTCAAGGCAGGACTAGATCACACCAGTGGCCCCTACAACCAACTATCCCATGGCTAATTCTTTTGTAGTTCGGTCCCCCTTCTCGAGACCAATACACAGGTGAGGATGGATGGAGGAGGTAGGTAAGTGCATGGGAGTGCGTGAGGGTAAGAATGAGGTAACACAAAGGTGACGGAGCATACAGGCCGATGACCAACCCCAAAATTGAACTAGGGGCGAGTTTAAGTATGTTCGTGGGGAAATCAAGAACCTCCTGGCCTCCCCAAGAAGCTCACGTAACTAATTCCCCCCTTTAAGAAAAAAGGTAATTAACATAGGAATAAACATTTAGCCTCTCAATCCCCCTCTCTTTTGGAATCATATGTTGGACAACTGAGAGGGGCGGTGAATCAGTTGTTACCGTTTTTAAACAATTATGGTTCTTTTAAACTCTTTGTAGAGACACTGAATGATGATCACAATAATAAAGGGAAATAAACAATAACACTTTAAACATCATTCACATATATGAGAAACACAAAGACAAATATTTCCCGAGGAAACCCATGCAGGGTAAAAACCTCTTTTTCTTTATATGATAAGTAATAGTTACATTCTTTACAGTATCATACATATGAACACCAACTCATAATGAGGCTACAACCTCAGTTTTGCAAGCTGCAACTTGCTGAGAGCACCAACTCTCTGTTTTCTCTAGCACCCACTAGAAGGAAGCACCAACTCCCTGGTTTCTCTAGCACCAACTAGAAGGAAGCACCAACTCCTTGTGTTCAAGCACCCACTTGAACTTTTGAGGACACTAGTCCTCCCTAGCTCCACCCAACCACCCTGAAATATAAATCTTTGCTACTGAAACTTATTACAGTGATATGATTTTCAACAATGGCTTACCGGACTCATCACTGTTCTGTTGCATTTCATTGCTCTGTCTGCCTCATTTCCTTTCTGCACACATCACTTGCGCTGTCTGTTCTTCTGCTTTTTATGCTCTGTGCTCCATGTCCATTCACTTCATAGTTCCTCTTCTGTGCTATTCAGCTGCTGCACTCTCCTCCTTCTTCACACATGAATCACCTTCACCAACAACAACCACAACAAACTTCAATAGCGACAACAACCCTTCTCTTCTCTGTACCGTGTATATATAGCTTCTGTGCATGTTGTGCATTCAATATTTGCCATTCCTCTGCATGCTCATACCGCGCCAATCTCCTCCACCTCTCGAGTGCTTTGCGTGATCATCATCGTAACTCTTCAGCTTCTCTGGCCGTTTTCCCATGCGTTCAACATCACTGGATGTTATGTTGAGATTCCTCAGCCTCTCTGGTAGTTGAGACTCTTTGTCTTCTCTGTGACAGTTGATATCACCTTCTCTATTTTAGTTACAGGCTTCCACGCTCATCCATCTATCAATCCCTTCTAAGAATAGTCTTCCTTCACTTGGACAAAGCTTGGAGACTCTTCATCTCCTCTGGCGATCACATAGGGGTCTCTTCGAATTCTCTAGCTGACGCCATCAATGGTTTCTGGTAGTTTCACTATGTCGTGCATCAGTAGCCCTCTGATCAACACTTGATCTGACGGTTTAGATTACATCGTGATTTCACATATCGCGATATCGGGATTCCCGATGTCAATAATCTTTGACATGTCCAACTCTCGATCCCTGAAATTTCGACAAGGACTAGAATCAACGATCCAGATTCAACCTTAATCTGACAACTCAGATTACATCGCGATTTTCACATATTGTGATATTGGGATTCCTGATGTCAATATTCTTTGACATGTCCAACTCTCGATCCCCGAAACTTCGACAAGGACTGGAATCAATGGTCCAGATTCAACCTTAATCTGACGGCTCAGATTACATCGCGATTTCACATATCACGATATCGGGATTCCTGATGTCAATATTCTTTGACATGTCCAACTCTTGATCCTCGAAACTCTGAAGTGGTGTCCATCTGCTGACCTCACACGTGGATTGACACGTGTTGAATACTGCCACGTGTCACTCTGATTCGTGACTTACATGTGCCTGAAATGTTGAATCATTCTGACACTTGTCATTACCTGGTTGTGCCACGTGTTCCTAGCTGACGTGGTCTGCTGACGTGAGTCGGGTCGATGGTCTAGATCACATCTTGATCTGACAGTTTAGATTCATTCGAGATTTCACACATCGCGATTTCGGGATTCTTGATGTCAATATTCTTTGACATCTCCAACACTCGATCCTCGAAACCTAGAAATGGTCTTGGATCAATGGTCCACATAACCCCCTGAGATGGACGGTCCTCCTACTTTCGGGATTTGTGATCCCTCTACTCCTTGCACTTTTAAATATCGTGCAGGTTTTCCTCGATCTAACAGTGGTCAGACCCTGCGCTCAGATTTGATGCCTAAGATCTATCCTCCTCTTCAGCGCGCTCTTCTTGTCTTTATTCAGATCTGACGAGCCTCATGCTGTCGGGATTTGTGAGCCCTCTACTTCTTGCACTTTAAAGAACGTGCAGGTTTTCCTCGATCCAACGGTGGTCGGACCCTGCGCCCGGATCTAACGCCCGAGATATATTCTCCATATCTGCGCGCTCCTCTTGTCTACATTGCGATCTAACGGTCATCGGGAATTCAGGATGGGATCCAACGATCACCGACGCTTCTCCTCCAAGCTTACACATCCTTCTTACTTGGAAGAATTTCTAAGTGTCAAAGGCCTCGAACTTTGATCCGCCTGTGATCCTAAGTATGCTATCTCCCTTGAGCTTTAGTCATGAGTTAACCTCATCCCTAGTGCACACCTATGCACTGCATTCAACTCTGCACTAATTCCTCCTGAGCTTACGTTGTTCCTATTTTTCCATCGATGCACACTCTGATCCTGCCATCTTCACTGTTGTACTTGACAACGTTTCCTTCGATCATTCGATCTTCTTGGACTTATCTTCTATTTTCCTGTTGATCATCGGTGCTGTACTCAAGCCATCATTACTGCTGTACTTTCCATCAATGACAAGATTATGCTGCCTGTAAAACATACCAAACATCCTCTGCACTATCTCTTCTGATCTTATCGAGGTTGCTCTGCAGCTTCTTCCCAAAATACTTCTGGTGCCTGTTTGTTACATTCTTCCTGTATTCATGCCATCTTCATTGCTGTACTTTCCATCAATGACAACCTGTTAAACATTTCCAACATCATAGCCCCCTATAACTCTAGTCCTTGTCTGTCTAGAAGCCAACCATGTATTTATTATTAATAATGATAAGAAACATTACATGTCTTGGGCACACTGGCCTTTTAATAATTGTTTGGGAACTCTGGCCTCTCATCATTGTAACAATACATAATTTAAAATGGGGGTTCAAAACCTGGGGTGTAACATCCCCTCCCCCTTATTTTGGCACTATCCCAAGTGCATATACAAAATAGAGATAAAAATCTCAAATTTATTCAAAAATTTGCGGGTACTTTGACCGCGTGACATCTTCATGCTCCCAAGTAGCATCTTCAGGACAATAGCACGTCCATTGAATTTTTACCATCTCTATAACTCGATTCCAGAGCATTTTTACCTTTCTGTCCAATACCCGTGCTGGCTGAACCTGAAAGTATCCCTCCGTCTCTAATTGAATCAGATGCCAATCAATGACATGGTTAGGATCGTGTACATATTTCTTTAGTAAATATACATGAAATACATTATGCACATTCATGGAAGTAAGTAATGCAAGCATGTATGCAACTGGACCTATTCTGTCCAATATTTCAAATGGACCACAGAATCTGGCTGCCAGCTTTGTATGACTACCCAATTTCAAAGAACTTTTCTTGGGCTTCGCTTTCAAATGTACATGGTCCCCTACTTTAAATTATCTAGCTGTCCTGTTCTTGTCTGCATAAACTTTCTGTCTATCCTAAGATGCCTTTAATTTTTTCTTAATTCTTGACCACCTAGTCTTCCATGTCCTTGAGCAACTCTGACCCAAGTACCACTCTATCTGCTGGGTTCTCCCAACTCACCGGAGTATTGCATTTCCTACCATACATGGCTTCAAATGGTCTCACTCTCAATGGATATTGATACCCATTTTTATATGCAAACTCAACCAACTGTAAGTAATCTTCCCACTTAGATGGCTTATCCATCACATACATTCTCAGCATGTCTTCAATTATTCGATTGACTCTCTTTGTTTGCCCATATGTCTGGGGATGATATGTTGTGCTAAAGTTTATATTTGTGCCAAATCCTTTAAACAATCCCTCCAAAAGTTGGAGGTTAATTTTGTATCTCTATCTGAGACAATTGTCCTAGGTATCCCATGTAACCTATCAATTTCCTTCATGAAAATTTCTGCAATATTAGCCTCTGTATGCATTGTCTTCACATGAAAAATATGAGCAACGTTTTTTAATTTTTCAACCACCACCATGATTGAATCATGTTGCTTATTCGTTCTGGGTAATCCCGTGATGAAATCCATGGTGATCACTTCCCATTTCTTCTCTGGAATTGGCAATGGCTGCAAAAAACCCGCTGGGTGCCTATGCTCAACCTTCACCTTCTGACATTCCATACATCGAGCGATGTAATCGACAACATCCTTCTTCATTCCCGACCAAAAGAACTGGCTTCTTACTGCTGTAATTATTTTCTGGTAACTGAGATGTCCATCATAAGGAGCATCATGCATTTCCTTCAGTACCACATTCCTTAGTTCTCCAGAACTAGGAACATAGATTCTATTTTTATGCATGAGTAATCCATCTTCCTTTATCTAATACTCCTTTATTTTTTGCTGTACATCTCCTTTCTATAATTTTTCGTTTACCCGTAGGTAATGCTGATCTGTAACAAGACCATCTAAAATTATACTCTTTAGGTCTGACTGATGCATACTGACAGCAGTAGCATGCACGATATGAACTCTCCTACTAAGTGCATTGACAACTTTATTCTCCTTTCCCTTGATATGTTTGATATCAAAGTCATACTCACTTAAAAATTCCGACCATCTTGTTTTCCTGGCATTCAAGATCAATTGTTCAAAAAGATACTTCAGACCAATGTGGTCTGTTCTTGATTCGAATTTGTTCCCCTTGAGATAATGCCTCCACATCCTCAAGGTGTGAACAATGACAACAAGCTCCAAGTCATGCATGGCATAGTTCCTCTCACGTTCCTTAAGCTTTATGGACTCATATCCAATGACATGTCCATTTTGCATGAGGAATCCCCCAGTTCCTTCCTTACAAGCGTCTGTACATACCACAAAACTTTCATTTGGGTCAACAATCTTTAACACAGGTGCACTAGTAAGTAATTCCTTCAACAGATTAAAATTCTTTTCACACTTGAGTTTCCATTCAAATTTAGTTCCCTTCTTTTGCAAAGAATTGATGGGATGAGAAATATTAGAGAGCCCTACTATGAACCTTCTGTAGTAGCCTGCTAATCCCATAAAATATCTGACGTCTGACACATTTTTGGGTGTTGGCCATCCTCTAATGGCTTCGATCTTCTCTGGATCTACTGCTATGCCCTGCTCTGAAATAATGTGTCCCAAGTAATGGATCTTCTTTTGATAGAAAGAACACTTACTCAACTTGACATACAACTGATTTTCTCTCAGTACTTGAAATACCAGTCTTAAGTGATGTTCATGCTCCTCTTCAGACTTAGAATAGATAAGTATGTCATCCAAGAATACTATGACAAACTTTTCCAAATAATTTCTGAATATGCCAATCATTAAGCACATGAAGACAACTGGTGCATTGGTCAGTGCAAATGGCACCACTACAAATTCATAATGTCCATACCTGGTCCTAAAGGTTGTCTTATGAATGTCCTCTTCCTTGATTCTTACCTGATGGTATCCTTCTCTCAGGTCAATTTTGAAAATATATTTTCTCCTCTTAGCTAATCAAAGAGGTCATCAATTCGGGGTAGAGGATACTTGTTCTTTATAGTGTACTTGTTCAACTATCAGAAGTCAATACACAACCTCAAGGTTCCATCATTATTTTTGACAAAAAGTATTGGTGCTCCCCAAGGTGAAACACTTGGATGTATGTACCCTTTATTCAAAAATTCCTCCAAATGCATTTGTAATTCTTTTAACTTTGGTGTGATCATTCTGTAAGGTGTTTTTGACACCGGTGCATCTCCTGGCACTAAATCAGTTGAGAAATCTATCTCCCTTCTTGGTGGAAATCTGGGTATTTCTTGGAATACATCTTCAAATTCCTGTAGTACCGAGAAATCTTCAAGGCTTGGCCCCTTCGTATCATCTGACTCTTCCACATGAGCTGCATATATTTGAAATCCTTTTCTAAAACATATTTTCATCTGTAAGGCCGAAATCTCCCTTATAGAGATGGGTCTTGGAACTCCTTTCATAGTGCTCTATTTTCCATTTCCATCAAGACATGTAAATGTCTTGTTATGAAAATCTAGGACATCATGATGCTTTTCCAACCAATCCATCCCAATCAGAACATCATAAGATCCCAATGGTACTATATTTAGCTCAATACTAGTATTCACACCATTAAGACTTATGGAACAACTTCTGACCATATCATGGATTCTTCTTTTGGTTCCAGTGGCTAACTGAACCAAACTTTCTTTTCCAAGTTTGATTTTCTCCAAATGTAATCTATCCACTATCTTAGGATCAATGTAGCATTGACTTGCTCCTGAATCAATCAAAATAGCAACATGTTTATTTATGATCTTACCTTCCACCTTGATCATATTGGACTGGTACTCTGCTTTTCGATAATTTAAAGCTGCATAGATTCTTCCCATATCTTCGACCATTGTATCCTCTTGGATGTTGTGAACAATCTTCACTCTGTATTTTCTATGTGGGAAATCCTTGTACATGTGATCTTCCTTGCATCCCCAAAATTGGATTGGTGGTCTTCCCCTTTTTCCCAAGGAATCTTCCTTCTTGAAATCTTCCTTAGCATAATGATCTTGATGATTTCTATTAGGCTCATTCCTATTGAATGGAGGTTTGAATCCCTTCCTCCTCTAATCGGACTTCATATTTTTCTTGTCCTTCCAAGATTTATGCAGGGATTCTCTTATCCTTCTTGATGGCCTCAGTCAAGGTATTGGGTTCATCATACTTGATATTTTCCTTATAAAAGGTTGGTATTCCACTTAGAAACCTCTGTATTTTCAATTTCTCATCACTAATGAACCTGGCATACTTTAACAATCCCAATAACTTCTTCTCATATTCTGCCATAGTCATGCTTCCAAACCTGAGTTCAAAGAACTCCTGCATTTTCTTGTCATAGAAATGCTCTGAGAGGTACTCCTTCTGGAAGTACTTCTTGAACTGTTTCCAAGTGATCCTACTTTCGTTAACATGCTCCAATTGCTTCATTTGGTCCCACCACACTATAAATTTCCCATGTAAATGGTAGGTGGAAATCCTTGCTTCCATATTTGATGAATAGTTATGAAACTGAAAATATCTCCGGATCCCAAGAAACCATGCTTCGACATCATCTTCCCTTTTTCTTTCACCATCGAAGGAAGGTGGCTTGATCTTCCTCAGCTCTCCTTGAAAACTATCTACCTCTTGTTTTCTTCTTTATCGCCTGACATGGGACACCTCTAGACTGCGTACAAGATCATCCAATGCATAAATATTTCTTTCTAAGTAAGGAGGTGAGTGGTGTCCATGAGATATGCTAGCACTTCTGGAATAACCAACTCTTCCACGATCATTTCTCCTTTCATGACACTTGCCTTCTTCCTCTTGTCTTGAGTTTGATCCCTTCTTTGTTTTCCTCTGCAACTGATTCAAGCTATGCAACACTCGAGAATTTATTTGACTTTTCTCTCTCATCAGTCTTCATTGTCTTCTTTGTAGCTCTTCACTTCCATATTGAGACTTCTTACCATTTCTATTAATGTTTTCTTCTCTCCTTTTTCCTTGCGTCCATTGGACTCTGTCTCTGCATTGCCAACTCTGGTATTCTGGCCTTCGGCCTCCTTATCCTGACTGGAGGCTCCCTCACCTTCTTCCATTTCCTCAATACGCATCCTGAGCTGATGTGATTAAGCCCCTTAATTCTGCAACATGTGTAAGCGACCATTTTGTTAGAATTACACATATGATAAACAAAATTGCCAAACCATGCTACATGTCTCTTTATTTTTTTTGTTCATGGGATCATATCCCCATTCTCTAAAAATAATAGTGTCCTGTTATCCTTGGCTGACACAAAACTCATCCTGCACAGGTGCTTCCTTCAAAACGCCTTCCCAGGTGACCACGACTAGAAACCATGGCTAAATCCTTCCTCATCACCTTTCTGTCTTGAAGAAAACCCATTTGGCGCTTATCCCTCTGTCCTTCAGCTCTCAATCTGCATATGACCATGACCATGACCCTGCGCTTAGCTGAAAAAGCGCTTGTCCAGAGCTACGAGACTTCAAAACTTTTGGCCAGGAAAAGATCAACGGTCCTCGTCCTCCTTCACGATCAACGATCGAGATCCAATTCAGGACTCTGCGCTTCGGGAGTCTCAACTTTTCTCGCTTGGCTCCTCCCGGAATGATTTTACCTAGAGTTCATGATCTGCTAATGCATGTCTTCTCACAGATCGATGAATGTGAATCACTTCATCTCTTCGGGCTTCAAAAGTTTCAAAATTCACTCCTACACTTTCTCCCAGAGTGCTTTCACCCGAAGTTGATGATCCTTCGACGTGTGTCTTTTGGAATCAACGGTCGGTATGTACTCTGACCTTCAGGAGTTTCCGAACCAACGCAAACTGTGACACCTTTGCCATATGGAGTGCCCAGTCTCTAGACTGCACGATCTGTTTCCACGTGGTGAAATGCTGGAAGAGGACACGTGGCCCAATTAAGTAGGTGACATGTGTCACATTCTACTCAACTTTTCAATATTCCAAATGCTCAAATCTTACTGACACGTGGCACACATCCCATATGTCCACGTCAACCCAGGTGACGTTTGCAAGCCATGCCACTTCAAAATTTTGGGGTCCACATCACCTCTAGGTGACATCATCGTGCCCCACCACTTTGGCTCTTTGGGATTTGAGACTTTAGGATTTTTTATACTAGCACACTTCCATATCTCCTTAACCCCGAATTCCTAAACTGCCTAATTTATTGCCATGTGTCCTCCTGGACTGGATGACTAAGATTCACTTCGGGTGTTCACCTGGAGTTCACGGATCTACTCCATGTGTCCTCCTCAATATGACGACTATGTTTTACTTCGGGGCTTTGGACTTCAGAGATCTCAAACTTCAACCTTTTTCCTAAAAAAAATGTTTTTGTCTGAAGCTTGCGATATTTTGACGCGTGTCTCCCGTGGATCGGCGACTATGATTCCTTCGGGACTCCGGACTCCAGAAATATCAAACTTCAAAGGCTATCTGGCCCTAATGGATTTTATTCAAAGACCTGGATCCGACGATGCTTTTCTCTCGACAGATCAATCGATGATATTCTTTCAAGTCTTTGGGTTTCAGAAGTCTCAAACTTCAAACCCCCTCCTCGCTCACTTTTTCCCGGAGTGTTTTATCCGGAGCACACGATTGGTGGACACGTTTCCTCCTACAGATCAAGGGTTCCCAGCTACTTCGGCTCTTTGGATATTTATCGCTCGAGTGCTAACATGTCACATCACTGCATGCCTTTCAAATTGTGGGGGTGCGCATCGACGGTTTGGAGTAACCCGCTTTTCGCCTCGCAGTTCTCCTTACGCTGACACGTAACCCCTTGGAGAAATCATGGTTTGTATTGAGGGACCGCCTTGGGAAATTAACTCCCATGCAACTCAGTTCCCCACAATGCCTGCTACCCCTTGATCTCTCTCTCCAATAGGATCCAACGGTCCCGACCTTAACCTTGCTTCCTTTTCATCAGACAACCCATGTTCACCTATCCTCCGATCCAACAATCCCAAATCTCTCCTGATCATATAGTGGCGATCACTCATGAATTCAAAAGGAACGATCATGATCCTTTGAACCCTTACAAAGGATCTATGACATTCCATATCCTGCATAGCTTCTGCAACTCCATTCCTCCTGAGCTTTTCAATTTTAGGGTCAGAGTTTGATCTTGACCATGAGACTCTGACCAACAGACCCGACCCATACCGGCCCGGTGTTTCCACCTGAGGCTCTCATACCAATCTGTAACATCCCCAACCACCCACAAGCTAGGGGACACTACCTTCAAGCCCTCCATTGGACTTCTTTCATTTATGGATACCTTTTAAAATTAAGGATGCATAAAGATACAAGATATAACGACATGTAAAACAATATCCAACAAACATGCATAATCTAAGAATTCAATTAAATGATAATTAAATATACACAATGGAAATACATTCATATACATGTAAATGATAACATGACAGAGATAACTTCTTTATAAAAAGATGACACTAATTGGCTATGAACAACAATGTCACCCCCGAGCTAGGGCTATGAATCCACAAGGACAGTTCCATAGTGAACTTGGCTTCCCAAACCAGTCAGCTCTCAAGCTCTCATAGGCTTCCCAAAACTCTCATCCTTCTTTATAAAAAGATGACACTAATTGGCTGCAGACCAAGGACGTTCCAACCAATTGTAGACACCACTGCTCCAAATCTCAACAACAATGTCACCCCCGAGCTAGGGCTATGAATCCACAAGGACAGTTCCAGAGTGAACTTGGCTTCCCAAACCAGTCATCTCTCAATCTCTCACAGGCTTCCCAAAACGCACAGCAATCCAAGTACCCAACTCTCTTCTACCCAGCTTGCACCACCCAAGAGAATGAACCTCTACCTTTCTTTTCCATGCAGTACCTCAGGCAGTCCTTCTCCTTATTTGGTCCTCCAATGCTACTGGTCTATAATCTCAATGCTGGAACTCTCAGGACTTGCAGCTGTGAGCCATGCTGGACACAGGCCACTGCATCTCATACATGCAGGACTCGAGGAACGACTGGATCACACCAGCGATCCCTACAACCAACTATCCCATGGCTAATTATTTCTCCGTTCGGTCCCCCTTACCGAGACCAATATGCAGGTGAGGATGGATGGATGAGGTAGGTAAGTGCATGGGAGTGCGTGAGGGTAAGAATGAGGTAACACAAAGGTGACAGAGAAGACAAGATGATGACCAACCCCACAATTGGACCAGGGGCGGGTTTAAGTATGTTCGTGGGGAAATCAAGAACCTCCTGGCCTCCCCAAGAAGCTCACGTAACCGATTCCCCCCTTTAGGAAAAAAGGTAATTAACATAGGAATAAACATTTATCCTCTTAAGCCCCCTCTATCGTGGAATCATAACCCCTATAAATCTAGTCCTTGTCCGTATAGCAACCAACCATGTATTTATTATTAATAATGATAAGAAACATTACATGTCTTGGGAACATTGGCCTTTTAATAATTGTTTGGGAACTCTGGCCTCTCAGCATTGTAACAATACATTATTTAAAATGGGGGTTCAAAACCTGGGGAACTTGCTTACCCTCCAAGAGAATATTGTAGGTGTGGCAAAATTATGGATCACTTGTGTAGAGAAGTGACCAATCAGAAGTCTCGTGCCCACAAGAGTTGAGCATAGTGGTTAGCGCCACGATAGGTGGTCGACTAAGGTAGTATGCAACATTATTGGTGTTGCCTTTCTTGTACTTAATGTTCAAATGAAACTGTTGTAGGTATGTGGACCACTTTTGATGGCGATCATTCTGCAACTTCCCTTGTGTCTGTATGAACTGAAGGGGTCGGTGGTTTGTGTGGATGACTGTTTCCTTTCCCAAAATGTAATTCTTCCATTGCTGGCAAGCCTGCATAATGGAATAAATCTCTTTGTCATAAGTGGGATACTTCCGGACTGTGTTAGAAAGTGTCTCACTATGATATGCCACTGGATGCCCATGTTGAGTAAGGACTGCCCCAATAGCATAATCAGAGGCATCTGTCTCGATCTCAAATGGTTGTTGCAAGTCTGGTAATGTGAGCACTGGTGTAGAGTAGAGGCAATGCTTCAACTCCCCAAATGCCTTTTTTTGAGATTCAGACCAAAAGAATTTTTCTTTCCCTCCTCCCTTGGTGACTTGACTCAAGGGCCAAGTGATATGAAAGAATCCTAACATGAACCTATGGTAGAATTTGGCAAGACCCAAAAATATACGGAGCTCTGTTAGGGTGGTTGGGGCTGGCCAATCCTAAATGAATTGGATCTTTGTTGGATCCACATGCACCCCCCACTCATCAATAATGTATCCCATATACTGAACCTGGGTCATGCCAAAAGTGCATTTCTCCAAATTGGCACACAACTTGTTTTGCCACAGTGTTTGGAGGACTTGTCGGATGTGGTGGAGGTGCTTTTCCCAAGTCTGGCTGAAGATCAAAATGTCATCTAGGTACACCACTACAAATGAGTTGGTGAATGGCCGCAAGATGTTTTCCATTATCCTCATGAAGGTTGCAGGGGCATTCATCAATCCGAAAGGCATGACCAACCATTCGAAAAGGCCTTCCTTGGATTTGAAGGCAGTCTTCCACACATCAGAGGGTTTGATTGGTACCTGGTGATACCCAGACTTCACGTTGATTTTGATGAAATATTTGTCCCCCTTGAGTTTGTCTAGAAGGTAATCAATTCGTGGGATCGGGTACCTATTCTAGACAGTGATCTTGTTCAGTTCCCGATAGTCAATGCAGAGTCTCCAAGTCCCATCTTTATTTTTCACCAACACAATCGAGCTCCCACAGGGCGATGAACTCAGTCGGATGTGACCTTTCTCCAACAGCTCCTGAATCTGCCTCTTGATTTCGTCATTTTCTAGAATAGAGCATTGATAGATTGGTCCATTGGGCAGTGGCACACCTGGGGTTAGATCGATGGGGTGCTTGACCTGGCAGTGTAGAGGCACCCCTGCGGGGGAAGTGAATATGTCCTCGTACTCCTCCATGACATTATCATCTATTTTTGTCGTACAGAGGGGCCCTGTCTGGAGGTCATGGCCATAGTATTCTTATTTCCCTGAGCGAGGATCATAAAGAAAACAAATTTCCTAGTTTTGGAAATGAGCTTACTGCATTGTTTTGCAGTAACCAAAGAGATGGTGGTAGTTGGTGCTATCTCTGGTATCTTGTACAACTTATTGCCCAAAGTGATAATAACAGCATGAGGCCTAGACTCATACACAACATGTCGCTTCCACAAGTACAGTTGGCCTAATAATACATTAGAAACATCAAGAGGAGCAATGTCACATAATACCTCATCCATGAAGGGCTTGATGCTGTAGGGAAGGAGACATTGTTGGCTGACGTAGAGGTCCCGTCCTTGGTGAAACCACCTGATAGTGTATGGTTGTGGGTGTGCTGTGGTTTGAAATCCTAGCCACTTCATGACCTCTACCGAGATGAGGTTCTTTTGGCTCCCACTATCGAAAATGAACTGCAACGGGGAACCCTTTACCCACATATTGGAATGGAAGAGACGCTCTGCCTCTTCTGGGTCTTTTGGTTTGTCCTTCTAGATTTTTCGTGGTGGCAATGGTGGCATTCAGCTCCGCATCGATAATTTTCTTCCCCCTGTCATTCTCCTTGTCAGGTTCTGGTTCAGAGTCGGAGCATGCATCCGATTCAGAAGCCTTCAACTCGACTACCAGTGATTGCTTGGCCCGACAATCACTTGTGTTGTGGGTGGAGCTCTTATGGAACTCACACCACTTCCCTGTGTCCTTTTTTGGCTTCACGGTGTTGTTCTTTGCTTGCGGCTTTAGTGGGTTGTCCTGGGCTGCCCCGCCTTGGCTTGGTCATTTGTTCTGTGCTTTGGGTGTACCTTTCCCTTACTTTTGATTCATAGACCCAAAGTCTTGCTTCTTCTCGTTGAAATTCTGTTCAATCTTGGAAACATATTGGTATGCTGCACCAAGCGAGTAGATGTTGAGGAACTCCATTTCCTTCTGAATGTATCTATGCAGACAACTATGGTACTTTAACACCAAATATTTCTCTGAATATTTGATACCCAACTTTGTGCGTAGGGTATGAAATAGATTCGTCAGCTCATGCACATCTTGGTCCCTTTGCTGCCGCAACGTAGTCCATTGTATGTATTTTTCCTCATAGCTCCCCATGGGATAATATTGTTCCTTGATGGCGTCTCAGAAAGAATTCTAAGTGGGTGCGACTGAGAACAGAGAGGGTTCCCCCTCACCCTGTTGCTCCCAGTAGGTTTCCCACCAGTCCTTGACATGGGGGGGTGGCTTTGAGGAGTGGAAAAATAATCCTTTCTTGGTCGGAAAAGTCATGAACCGAGAAATATACTTCTAACATATTCAACCATATATCTACGACATCTGCATCTATTTGGACCTCAAATATGGGAATGCCAAAGTTTACTTGTACCTTAAAAGGAGTGGTGCCTCTAGAGTGGCTGTTGGATGTAGATGCACCGACAATGGGCATCCGTTGAAGGATCTGGGCAAAGTTGTCCATCATTGCATTCCTTTGTTTCTCGAGGGCCTCCTCGAGCAACATTTTGATAGGATCTCCTGCTCCCTCATATTTATTTTCTTCTCCCATGGGTGGTCGTCGGGGTTTGTGAGGCTGATCTTGCAAAGATTCAACTAGATCGAGCCCTAACTCCTTATACCCCGACCTCATTGGGGACATGCAAAGAAGGATCAAGAACGAGCAGATTGCTCTGATACCACTGATCCAGATTTATGTAGGAACACAATGGAATACATAAATACACATAAACATAGAGATGCAGCGGAAATAAGACTTCATTTCATTAACAACAAATGAATGAAATATGCTTACATATAGAATGGAAATAAACTAGCTAGGGCGCTGGTAGCTTATCTCTGAGAAGAGATGTGGTGGCTACTGGCCTTTGAACTGTGTTACAATGAGGCTCGAAGGCCTATTATTATTGAGAAACAATGGAAAACCCTAAACATCCAAAGACCTAACCCTAGGAGATGAAATGCCAAGACTATGGGCCCCATTTAGGTAAATTGGTACATCAAATTCCCAGGGATGTAACTTTGGCATACGATCTTCGTTTGATACGCTCAATACCTCGTTAGAAATATCTATCCGAGGACTACAACTTTTGGGTGAGAAACATCGAACTATGTTCCATGTTGGTCCCCGTTTTCTCAAAAAACGTCGTTTAGGGCCTCAAAACGACTCCGGAAGTTCAGGACCCGAAAAACTGCTAAAAATAGTAAACTCTGCGGAAACTGAAAAACTGAAAGAAGTAATGGTGGGGGTCTAAGTAGAATAGGTGGGTGGCCACCAATATCCACCTGGATCACTTCTCCAAGGTTTGAAGTTGGCCAAGAAACAAGGAATAGACTCTATTACCCTTCTAGGAGATTAAAAAATTGTCATCAATCATGTGAGGTTGAAGTCTTTTCCTTTTAATATTCAACTAAGTTTAATATTCCAATGAATCCAACACAAGATATAAACCTTCCAAAGTATGTTTCCTTTCCACATCCTCTGACATAATAATTCAATTGTAGTTCTTTTGGTGAATCTAGCTATTAGAGACACATTAGGGACACTGAGGGTAAATGGATGATCCTCCCTACTTCATATCCCATGAGAAGACACAAGGGAAATAACCACGTTCCATGCAAGGTGCATTTTACCAAGGCATTCAATCCACATTAGAAGCTTAAGGAAGGGATGTATGGAAAGAGTTTTTGGACACATTCGGGGCTCCATCGCTCACACGAGGAATTTTCTAGAGTTCCAACCTCCTCCCCCCATCCCGGTCTTAACTGATTGTACCTCCTCCTTTGATCCAGGAGGCTCCCTAGGCTCAGAAAATGCTCAAAAATAAAAGTTCTCATAATTGGATGAAACCAATTCCATTGCGACCGTCTCATCGTGTTGATTCCGACAATATATTTACTTTCTCAAACAGGCTCCGTATGCGAGAGTTATCACACTCTAATCGTATTCTCAAACAACTAAAAAGTCAAAGGATTGGCAAAAAGTCAATGTTGACGTCAGCATGACCTCACCAACGACACCTCATGATGAAGACTTGGACCAATGGCAGTGTGACAAGTGGCAATAGTTGACTGGGCAGATGTGGATGGAAGATCCAATCAGAATTGGACACATGGAAAAGTTTGGTCAAATGTTGAGGTGCAACGTGGCCCAGGCATGGGAAGCCACGTGGCACCTAGTCAGGGTCGAATGGAAAGTTCAAAAATGTTTGGGGGGTCCATGGGTTTTGAACCCATGACTACCCACCAATCCCGAGCCTTAAGAAATACCCCAAACACCAACGCACCACATATGAGTCTTTTTATATAACACACATTAATTATATTTATAGTGCAATGTTTTGATATATGGGGCAGAAGGGGGTTGGGGCTAAGTCCCATCCCCGCGGATTTATCACCACATGTAACCACCGTGTATGGTTTGGGCGCCCCTCCGATGGAATAGGAACTTTATTTTCAAACACCAACCCGTGGTCTTTGTTTAAAACTCATACAACTAGGATCGCGGGCCTAGCATAACCGCCCAAAAAATGGTTAGGGGGTGGTTACATGCCATGTGCCATGAATCCAGGAGCTGGAGCTTATCCTAGGCTAGCGCTTGGCCATATAAAGTTAATATGACCATGTTTGAGGGCGCATGGCCAGCCCTAGGGGGCTACATTGTGTAATTTTTATAAAAGTGGGTTTTTAACTTTACAGAATTGATTTTTGACTGATATTATGCCCAAAAAATGGATTTTTTGAGGATTTTAGGCCATTTGAAGGGGGATTTGATCCCAAAAAGAGGCCAGATATTGAGGGAAGTTGAGATTCCTCATATGAGCCTCAAAATATATATAAACCAGGCTTTTTGAAGCTTATAGGAGACTTTTTGATGCAGGGTTTTGAAGGGGCAGTTTGTAAAATTTGGCCTTTTCTCATGTTTTGAGGGGCATTTTTGCCACGTTTTTGAGAGGAATTTGATGGAGCATGCTTGAATCTGAGTAAGGAGGTATTGCGAAGTATATCTGAAGCACATTATGTAACATCAAAGAGCCTATGTAAGAGAACTTTGAGCATTTTAAAGAGCAATAAAGAGGTCCTCCACTTGGAAGCGGGCCCGAAGACGTAGCCAACGATTGGTGAACTTCGTTATCAGCCTCTTGTCTCTATTTATCTTTCTATTTTTCTATCCTATTCTCTTAATTTGCAGCATGGATATTAATGGCTGATCTCTTTATTCATTAATACGCATAAAGTAAAAGTCACATTTGATATTCCGCAAACAAGATAATAAGTTTATGTATTTCACATTCTTAACGATCTGATGCAAAAAGTACATTAAACTAACTTGCAATTTATCAATAATACCTTCATTGTTGGATCAATTTTATGGTATTAGAGAATTTGGTTTTGAAGGTTTGATAGGAATTGCAAGCATTGGATGCTCACCAGAGAAAAACTCAAGCGAGAAGGCCAACTTGAGACTCTTGACACAAAGATTCAAAGGCGACTGCATAAGCAAGAGATGTCTTCGCCACAGAAATTGGGTCCCTTCAAATCTGAAGATGATTTATTCGAGGCCTTTAAATTGATGCAAGCCATGGTAGAGTATATTTACCATGAAAGAGGTCAATGAAGGAATCCAAAGGTTGAAGAAGGTGAATCTTCAGAAAGAGCAGAAGGAGGAGTTGGAGGTGGTGGACCTTCAAAACCTTCTTCTCCTTCATCCTTGTCATCTACAAGTGAAGCAAGTGTACATTCCTTCAAGGATAAGTAAAAAAATCATCATTCTTCTGATATGCCATTATTTAAGTTAGATGTAAAGTTTCAACTACCCACTTATGATGGTGAATTAGATGCAGAAAAGCTAGATAATTGGGTGAGACAATTAGAAGTCTATTGCAGGAAACAAAAGATTGTTGATGATGAAACTAAGATCCAACTAGCAAGTATCAAAATGGGAGGCACAACTCTCATATGGTGGGAAAGCAGAACTAGAGATGATCTTAAGAAAAGTGGTAAAACAATCTCTTCCTGGAATGATTTTGTTATTGCATTAAAACAACAGTTTTACCCTTTATCTTACATGCAACAAGAAATAATGAATTGGAAATGTTTAAGGAAATCAAAAGGTCAAAGTGTACAAGAATATACTCAAACATTTCATAAGAAATATTTAAATTTGGGTATTTCGTTATATACACAAGAGACACTCCTAAAATATATTGGTGGTTTACATTCTTATCTCAAGCACACTATTCTTATGATAAATCCTTCTAACTTAGATGAAGAATGTGTACAAGCCATTCATATTGAATCAAGTAAAGGGAATGTTTGTGATAGTGTTTCTATAGATACTTGGCAAAGAAAGGATGCAGGGCAAAGGAAAGAGAAGAAGACAGACACAATAAGAAAGGAGAAGCGTACTTGCAAGCATTGCAAGAAAGTAGGCCATGATGAAGATTGTTGTTGGATATTACATCCTGAGATGAAGCCAAAGAAGTATGCCAACCATAGAAGGAAGAATACCATAGCTACGATGGTTCAAGTGGATCTTGGATTAGATTATGGTGATGAGACACATGTTGTAGCTATGGGAATCCGAGGTATAAATTCTGTTGCAAGTTCTAGCTCTTCTAGATCAGTTGATGTAAATGATGAGTGTAAAAGGAATGAAATTTTCCACATAAGGGTTATAACACATAATGTTAAAGTTGATACTCTTGTAGACAGTGGATCACAAGCCAATATAATCAGTGAAGATGTTGTAAATAACTTGGGACTTGAAACTAAGTCACATCCTAAACCATATCCATTGGGATGGATATGTGGTGATAATAATTTGCAAGTAACCAAGCAATGTAAAATCAATTTTGCAATCACTTCTAATTAGGTTGATGAAGTAGAGATTGATATAGTGCCACTGGAAATATGTGGAATTGTACTGGGAAGCCCATACCTTTATGATAGGAAAGATATATTCTATAGGGAGGAGAATAAATATTGCTTCAAGAAAGATGAGAAATAGTACATTGTTCGTGCTCATTGCATGAAAACTAACAGTCTTTTGCAGCTACAGGGCAGTTAAAAAGGATGGTAAATGCAAGCAAAAGCTTAACACTTATGTCTGTAACAAAATAGGGAATTAGTGATGCTAAACATGAGATGGTTCAGTATGATTCTAACAGTCATGAAGTGTCACCAGGGGTACAACATGGGGTTCATCTGCATGATTTGATTACTGTTCTTGTTCAAAAGGGGAATCATGTTTTGTCATTTTCATTTGCATACTCAATATTGTTGATTAGTTTGCTGCTATTTAGTGGTGTATGGATACAAAGTGCGACAAAGAATGTAGATGATTGTGTGATAAATGAAATGATTACTTTGATAAACAATGTTATCTCAGTTTTCATGTTTGTTGTGATTAGTCAGGTGATCATTATCTCAGCAGAGAGGATGGATGATACATGAAAAAGTGGGGAGGCAGTACACTCACTTCTTACCTGAGTAAAAGAAGAATTTTGGTGGTCCAAAAGCTTCCAAAGTGGGGAGGAATGATCCAAGAGGCTCCCCAGGCTCAGAAAATGCTCAAAAATCAAAGTTCTCAGAATTGGATGAAACCAATTCCATTGCGACTATCTCATCGTGCTGATTCCGACAATATATTTACTTTCTCAAATAGGCTCCGTATGCGAGAGTTATCACACTCTAATCATATTCTCAAACGACTAAAAAGTCAAAGGACTGGCAAAAAGTCAATGCTGACGTTAGCATGACCTCACCAACAACACCTCATAATGCATAATTGGACCAATGGCAGTGTGACAAATGGAAGCAGTTAACTAGGGCAGATGTGGATGGCAGATCCAATCAAAATTGGACACATGGAAAAGTTTGGTCAAATGTTGAGGTGCCACGTGGCCCAGGCATGGGCAGCCACGTGGCACCCGGTCAGGGTCGAATGGCAAGTTCAAAAATGTTTGGGGGGTCCATGGGTTTTGAACCCACGACCACCCACCAAGCCCAATCCTTAAGAAATATACCCAACACCAACCTGCCACATATGAGTCTCGTTATATAACACACATTAATTATATTTAAAGTGCAATGTTTTGATATATGGGGTGGAAGGGGGCTGGGGCTAAGCCCCATCCCTGTGGATTTATCACCACATGTAACCACCATGTATGGTTTGGGAACCCCTCTGATGGCGTAGGTGCTTTATGTTCAAACAACAGCCCGTGGTCTTTGTTTAAAACTCATACAACCAAGAGCGCGGGCCTAGCATAACTGCCCAAGAAATGGTTAGGGGGTGGTTACCTGCCATGCGCCATGAATCCAGGAGCTGGAGCTTATCCTAGGCCAACGCTTGGCCATATGAAGTTAATATGACCATGTTTGAGAGCACTCGCCCAACCCTAGGGGGCTACACTGTGTAATTTTTAGAAAAGTGGGTTTTTAACTTTACAAAATTGATTTTTGACTGATATTAGGCCAAAAAAATGGATTTTTTGAGGCTTTTAGGCCATTTGAAGGGGGATTTGATCCCCAAAAGAGGCTAGATATTGAGGGAAGTTGAGATTCCTCATCTGAGCCTCAATATATATATAAACCATGCTTTTTGAAGCTTGTAGGAGACTTTTTGATGCAGGGTTTTGAAGTGCAGTTTGTAAATTTTGGCCTTTTCTCATGTTTTGAGGGGCATTTTTTCCATGTTTTTGAGAGGAATTTGATGGAGCATGCTTGAATATGAGCAAGGAGGTCTTGCACAATAGATCTGAAGCACATTAAGTAACAACAAAGAGCCTATGTAAGAGAACTTTGAGCATTTTAAAGAGCAATAAAGAGGTCCTCCACTTGGAAGCGGGCCAAGAGACGTAGCCAATGATCAGTGAACTCCGTTATCAATCTCTTGTATCTATTTCTCTTTCTGTTTTGCTGTTCTATTCTCTTAATTTGCAGCATGGATATTAATGGCTGATCTCTTTATTCATTAATAAGCATCAAGTAAAATTCACATTTGATATTCCGCAAACAAGATAATAATTTTATGTATTTGACATTCTTAATGATCCGATGCAGAAAGTACATTAAACTAACTTGCAATTGATCAGTAATACCTTCATTTTTGGATCATCCTTAGGCGCTCAAGTGTAAATATTCCCACAAAAAAGCTGCAATCACTTCTCTTGGTTTCTAATTGTGTCGGCATAATGGTTCATGGACACTAGATTAAATGGTTGACATCATCCTTGCCCCCATTGACATCATCCAAACAAGATTCAAATCTTAATCCTACTCAACGCGATCCAGCTTCTTCATGTGATTGTATCTCCCACCTCATGGATATGACAAGCGACTCAATTCATCCTCCTTAGATGGGGTTTATCATCTGCTTGGCTTGTATTTTAACAAGGTTGAATATGGGATCATCTCAGAAGAATTTGGAGCAATTTGGGGACGTGCCATTGGACCTGCACTCCCCTACTGAGACACTCAAGTTTATCCACCCTCCAGTCTTTGAAGCACTCAAAATTATGGCTAAGAGTGGTGTTGGAAGTTCACAAAGGAGAAGGTAACCACTAGAAGAGGACCAATCTGAGCTCCTCAACTCGATTCAATCACTCTAGATACAAGTAATCGATCTTTCAGCCCAATTTCTCACAATTTTAGAGATAATAGTGGAGAAAAGATAGGGACAACAACATTTGTTGGATGAGTGCTTTGATTTAAGGTCTCAATTGGAGGATATTCATTTTTGGCCCAGATCCACTATGCCTGCTTGAACAATGACAACCAATTCAGAGGGAACCTATTCTCATAGTCCTCACAAACACATTTCAGAATTGAATTCATCCCCTAATCATGAATATGTTTCCTCGGGAAACAAATATCCACCAGCCTAGTAATATCTAGATGCACTTCATTTCTATTTTTATTATAGGAGTTTTTTAAAGGATATACTATGGAACATCCTTTGTATTATGGTCCCTGCCTAAGCTAGTAGCTAATCTCCATGAAATCATAGTTAATTACCAACCCGTTTTAGCATTTTTTGGAATGAATGAATTTTGATATGTATGCACATTGTCTGCGATTTCTCTCACAACTTTTATAAATAAAATTTCCCTTGTTTTCGTAAAAAACAAAGAAAAACAAAACACACTTGAAATACATAAAAAAGATTAAATATTTTTGTTACCATGCCCAATATGGTTAGTTTTCTTCCTTCTTTCAATGGATGATAGAATGGATGGGTAAACCCTCAATTGTTTCTCCATTGTATCTTCTTCCTCGGTTGTTGCTTTCTCATTACCAAACGATCCAAGTAAAATTGGTGGAGAAGGTGAATGCCTTAATTATGCAAAACTCAGAGATTGTTCCAGCTCCACGTGCCTTACTTTCTCTTTCAGCTTCTTGATTACATAATCTTGTTTAAAAATATTCTCCTTGTTACATTCCTCTCTTACCTCTAGAAGCATTCCTTTTTCACCTTTCTAGTTGTTCTTTCATTGAAATCAATTTTATTCTTGTAGCTAAAACGTCCTTTACATAACTCTATGTTGGATTACTGAGAGGGGGGTTGAATAAGTAATACAACAATTTAATTCCTTTTAACCATATAATCCAAGTGTTATATCAATGAAGAATTATCATCCAATAACTGCAGAGTAAATAAGCAATGAAAAAATGAACAATCATACACATACATAGTACACCAGTGTTTTAGGTGGAAACCCAAATTGTGAGAAAACCACAGAATGATTTTTCTTATATGTCTTGAAGAATTACATTCATTGGAAGCTCCAACTTCCTTTGTTTTCCAGCTGCAACTAGAAGGAGGCTCCAACCCCCTAGTTTCTCAAGCTACAACTTGAGGGAAGCTCCAATTCCGTAATTCTCTGGCTACAACCAGAAGGAGGCTACAACCCTCTATGTTCTCTGGATACAACCAAAAGGTGGCTACAACCACCTGTCCTTTCCCCATCCTGCCACCTTGAAGTAGAAGTAGAATGATGGAACCACTGTCACACTATCACTGTGAGGTATACTGCTGTAAACCTGTACCAATAAATCTGAACCATGCATCAACTTGTACCTCAACCTGTAATCAACCTGTACCATAAACAAGTGCATCAACCATGCACCAACATGTACCATAAAAAAGTGCATCCAACCATGTACCAAGTATGTACCAATCATGTGTCAACTACTCATCAACTATGACTCATAAATATGTACCAACATCATCAACTCTACACCTCATGTATGTGCCAACTCATCAACTACTTGTCTCAACCATGTACTCAACATGTAACTCAACCAAAATCCCTCATCAATTTCATCATCCAAATCTGATTTATAGCTCTATAATATACCTAGTGTATATGATCACATTACTGCAAACCTTCCTTAACTTTAACAACAAGAGACTAGCATTTCATCAAACTTTTCTTTAGTCTCACATGCCTAGTTTTGGATTAGTCAACAACCCTAACTTGAAGTAATCATAACTTTGTACTTGTAATGTATAAATATTTGAAACTGATACACAATGTTATTCAGTGTGTTTAATGCAATTCCTCCAAGTGTCACTACTCGGAACCTCTCAGAAAAGGATTTATAGTAAAAATGGCATACCTTTATGAATTATGGCTTATTCTAGAGAGCGACCTTGTAGAGCGTTCCCCGCACGAAATATTTGTTGAAATGATATGAAACTATTAAAAAAAATACTAAAGAATGTACCCTAACCAACACATTTTGTCTCACTTAATTTGGATCTGTTATGAAGAAGTTATGACGTTTTTACCCGAAACACCTGTTTTTGACTAGTTTCAGCACTAGCCACAAACCCAATTTTCCACGGAGTGTAACTCCAAAAATACAAAGACCCACAAGATGAATTTTTTACCACATATAATTGGATATGTTTTCTCACTTGTATAGAAATTTCACAGTCTGAATCATTATATAAAAAAAGTTATAGTGAAAATGGTGAGATGACCTGTAAATAACATACCTTAGAAAGCACCATCAAAATAATTTATCCTTCCTTGCATTTCGGCCTTCTTTTCTTCACTTTCCTCATAATTTCAGCTTAGATATCCTTGGTTACCTCATAAACATATATATATTCAATATGCTCAAGTGTGATTCAAATGAGAGAGCCTTGCCTCTTATTTATACTCTCCAAGTAGCTTCCTTAAAAACATCTTCTAGGTCACTTGGCCCACTTTCCTTATTTTAGGGTTGGGTCCACTTCT
>ML784756.1:33332-58971 GCA_009831015.1 Picea engelmannii | reverse complement strand
CAAAATAACATAAATATTTTCTCCAGGAAACCCTTACGGGAGAAAACCCAGCTAAAAGGTGAGGTTTCTCTTCTCTCTTTTCTCCGGTATGGAAATAATACAAGTACAAAGGAGAAGACACTCTCTATGGAGTTACTTGAGACCTGTGGCCTGTTAGGATGCCATAAAAAATTAACCCCCTCTATTATTATTTCTAATTTCCCATTCCCAATTGTTCTGCTAAGCCACTAAAACAAAATACAATAGCATAGAATGGAACCCATTCTCCTCCTAGTGGCCTGATATTTAACATAGCCCGATAGGAATCTAGGGGTAGCGTTTTGACTTCCTCAACCCTCAATTGTGATAAGGTTTAGGAACTTCTATAATCTTATTGAAATTACATATGTGGTTAGACCCATATGTGTGAGTAACGGGGGATGATGTGACAACCTCTCATACCATGGTGGTCAACACGGTAAGTCAACTTGTGAGAGGCATAACTTTTGCATACAAGGTCCGATTGACACATTTTTTTCACCACTGGAAAGTTATCGATGTGTAGAATAGTGTCACAGGGTGCAACTATGCTAAGATAATTTTGACCCAAAAAATTTCGTTTGATGCCTCAGAATGGCCCCGAAAGGTTTCAAACCCCAATTTTCCCAATTGGGACCTGCCATTAAAATGACCCCGCAAGCTGATTTCTCCAATTTTTTCCACTCTAAAATCATCAAGATAGATGAAAAATAATATAATGATACAATATATATCATACCTCCCCATTTAGGGAGGCTTGTGGTCCCAAAAATATTTACTGAAAGATGTGAGGAAAGTTTTTCTCTACCTTCTTCCTGGAGTACCACTTTACTTTACCTAGAAGTTTTCGTTTCAACCCAATATTCCAAAGGTCATGTTGCCCCTCTCTTATAGTTCTAAAACTCTTCTACAAAACCGTGTCCTTTCTCAACTCTGCATGAGCATATGGTTATAAGTCCTATATGGAAGGTAGGACATGCTCCTCCTCTTGATCTAACATAGAAGGCTCATAGAGTTTGAGATTCTCCACATTCACTACTGAGTAAATGCACATGTATGGGGGTAGACTGAGTCTGTAGGGGTTATCTCCCACCTTTTACAATACCTCAAAAGGACCATACAACAAAGCCTTGATCTTATTACCAGGACCCTGTAGTGTTTCCTGGTTTAGCTGTAATCATACTTTGTTTCCCACTCTAAATGTTCTCTTTGTTTTGTGTTGGTCATGTCTAGACTTGTACTTTTCTCGTGACTTATTTAGCATCTCCTGTACTTGTAAATGGATCTTCCTGATATTCTCAATATATTTTTCTACTTTTAATGCATCTCCTATGAGGTCCTGCCTCACTCCTCCTTGTTGTCCATATACAACATCTAAGGGTGAAGGTGTAAAATATCCAACGTAATTTTCAAAAGGTGACTTACCAACAAAAGTGTGGACTACTCTATTATACGAGTGTTGTATATAGATCAATTTTTCATCCTAGGTCTTTGGATGCTTTTGATTTTAACCCATCAAAATATACACCAAAGTCTCGTTGACTACTTTCGTCCTCCCATCTGTTTGTTGATGGAATCTTGTAGACCTCTTGATCTTAGTGTGAATCTTCTCCCACAATGTAGTCCAAAAGGAACTGAGAAATATGGTGTCCCTTCCTAAGATGACGCTCCTTGGTATCCCAAAGTGAACCCATACCTATTCAAAGAACACGTTTGTTTCTTCTTGTCCCTTAATGGTCTTTTTACAAGGCATGAGAATGCACATTTTGTTAAACCTGTCAAATACCACAAATAGATAGTCATGTCCCTTCCGCATGGTTGGTAAACCACCCACAAAATCCATGGAAATGCTTGGTAAGGGATGGTGTATATATTTCTTCCTGTTACTAGGCTTGCTGGTACACAAAGTGTATATCCTCTAATATATCGTGCTAAATATTCTTGCATTATGGGCCAATACACATACCTATGTAAGTTGGAAATTGTCTTACCAACACCAAAATGTCCTGCTACCTTAGAGGCACGAGCCTCTCTGATAATATGCAATCATTCACCTTTAGGAATACAAAGCTTGTTGAGATTATAGAGTATGAAGACACACGAGATTCAAAAAAGTTCCATGTCCAAGGGCGACATCAATTTGCCATAAATGAAATACTTTACCCACTTCTAAAACTTTTCCCCCACCCAGATAGGCGAGTACCTCTTTGTTTTTTAGTGAGCTCAAGGAGGATAACAAATGCTCGGTTAACTCATCTTCAATGAGTCCCATCTTCACATGTTTATCAAAATTGAATAATGAAGGGTTCGGTCCTAGATGGGTCATTCCTTGTGTATATTTTATGAGTCCAAGGAAAGAAAAATCGATGGTCTTTTCATATTTTGAGAGTCTAAAAATATTCTATAAAGAAGACTCCACAATGGACTTTTCGTAAAGTTAGTCCCCAGGGTTCGAAAAAGTATAAAATGATACCTAGGAGAACTCTTCTAATCATGCTTGAATAAATAATTCCTTTTTCTTAATTAGACTAACGAGGCCGAAAAAGGTGTAAAATATCACTCAAAATACGCCCTTTCTAACCTTTTAACGAGTGTGAAAGGAAACAAGCTCACTCGACAATCTTTTCATGTTTAGAGAGTCTAAAAAGAGATTAAAGGAGAATCCAAAGAGTTCCTTTTTCGTATAGCTTTTATGAGTCCAAAAAAGAGATAAAAGTATACTCGGTAACCTATTCTCATGTATTAACAAGCATGAGAAAGAACAAAGACTGAGATCGATAGATTATTCTCATGTATTTATGAGCATGAGAAAGAACAAAGAATAAGATAATTCTAGAAAATACCACTACGTTATGATAGGAACGACCCTCAAATGAGAATTAGTCCTAGTAGTGTGTCTCTCTAGAGATGTTTCCCCCCCAGATTGTATGACAAAAACTAGCGGGTGTGCTCCGTCATGATGCCAAGAGGATGGCAACCTACCACCCAAGCATCATTTCCTCCGATGAATTTTCTTCTTTCCCCATTTAGGTGGTTGGTTACTAATTGGAACATTTTCACAAGGCAGAGGAAAAGAAGGTCCAAGTACATGATCCATAGGGAGAATCTATTGGAATGGAGGGGGGTTTGTTTCATGTTTTAACGATCTTGACAAAGGCAATGAACTATGCTCATCGATACTAGGTACTAGAAAAGGATCATACGATTATGGGGATTTTCACACCTTAGTCAAAATCATATTTAATGTGGAAAATTGTGGGATGGTAGGAGCAGGTAAAGGAAAAACCCCCATGAGTGAGGAATCCTTAAGGATACCTACCCATACACTCTCAAGACTAGGCTGTTAGAGAAAAGGGACATCATTCATCACAACATTGGAGAGATCTGGAGATATATAGTCCATTTGGTCAACATTGATAATTTTTCCTTGATGGGGAAATTGTAAAACATGAAACATTGTAGATGCAATGGCAGTCATCGTGTAGAACCAACTATGACCAAGTAAAAAATTGTAATCCAGTGGCACGTCAACTACTTCGATATCGGCCAAAATAGTCTTACCCTTCAATGTCACATCAAACTATTGCAAGAGTTTGTGAGGTTGGAAACCACATCCATCGAACACTTTCAAGGTGGTCGAAGACGAGGTAAGTTTAGGAGAACCTAGGGCTCTCCAACAAGGAAAATACATGATACAAGTGGAGGCTCCCTCATCCATAATAGTACGATGGGCATTCTTTCCACCAACCAAAACTTGAATTTGGATTGATAAGTGGTGGGAGAGCCTCTCCTTACAATAACCCAGATTAAACATGATCACATTCAATGCCTTTGGATCCATAACTCCAATGGATGACAACAAGGTTCTACGTTGACTTGGACAATTTTGTATAACTTTGAGGGTTGACATAACACAAGTTGCTTGCACCAAATATTCAATAATGTTGTAGTTTTTGGCACCATGGGAATTTGGATTAAATGTTTCCTTTTTAATTACGCTCTTGGGTGGGCACAACACTGTGTTAGGTTTGGATTATCAATATGAAGAGGATTGGAAGATGGAGGAGGAGTAGATGTGGGAGCTGACCAACAACCTTTCCCTTAGTCTGATCACCTGGAGGAGTGTTATAAGTGTTTTCTCGAGTTATCACATTAACTAATTTGAACATGTACACCTCATAAGTGCCTGTGGAAGCATCCCCATGGTGGGAATGACTTTCATTTCCCCCTTGCAGAGGGAAGGATTTTTCACAACTAGATTTTTGTTGAACCGGTTGGGAGGTATCATTCAAAAATTTAGTGACTACCTCACGATGGGGGTAGTCTTTCATGTAGTGGCATTCCTCACAAATAATACAAAGAAACTTAGGATTCCTAGTCAGTTGAGTATCAAAAATCTTTGTATTATCCTACTGGTTAGAATATTTCTTGGTTTACCCTTGTTTTTATTATTACCTCCTGGTTGTTGAGATGAAGAGGATTGAACCACATTCACCTTGGAGGTTTGAGCGCGAGTGGAAGTAGTTTTGATGTTTGAAATATAATTTGGTTCTAGAGAAGGTTTTTTCGAATCATTCAATAGTCGAGGAGAATTAGGTATCAGATCGTAAAGTGTGCCAGGATGGGAATAGACCATGTCCAAATACAACACACGAATAATAGCCTGCTCCTCAGTAACAACATTTACCATAGAAACATCATGGGTGATGGGAGGCAAGAGAGACTTTGTAAACCAATTCGGGAGGAGCTGGTATGGGATGGGATCTTTAATCAACCATCTCCGCCGTCTCCACTCATGAATATGATCGTATATGTGGGTGGAAGAGGATTGCTGGAGTGATTTAAAAATATCTATTATGGTCTCATACCGTAGATGTAACTGAAAATGCATCAGAAAAACCATGGAAAGAGAATTAAAGTTGACAAAGGAGTTACACGACAACTCAATATACCATTTCGCTGCGACATCTGTAAGTGTTCTCTGAAAAATCCTAAGACGGAAGGAATCGTCCATCAATGATCCTGATTTATGTAGGAACACAATGAAATACATAAATACACATAAACACAGAGATGCAACGGAAATAAGACTTCATTTCATTAATAACAAATGACTGAAAAATGCTTACAGACATAATGGAAATAAACTAGCTAGGGCGTTGGTAGCTTATCTCTGAGAAGAGATGTGGCGGCTACTGGCCTCTGAACTGCATGTTACAATGAGGCTCGAAGGCCTATATATTACTGAGAAACAATGGAAAACCCTAAACATCCAAAAGCCTAACCCTAGGAGATGAAACACTATAATATGGGCCTCGTTGGGGTAAATTGGTACATCAATTTCCCAGGGTCATAACTTTGGCATACTATCTCCATTTGACACACATGATACATTGTTAGAAATATCTATCCGAGGACTACATTTCTGACTGCGAATATCCAGTCCAGAATGGACTCATATTCACCAGAGCATTCATGCCCAAAAAACATCGTTTAGGGCCTCAAAACAGCTCCAGAAGTTCAGGACCCGAAGAACTGCTAAAAATAGTAAATTGTGCTACAATTAAGGAAACTGAAAAACTGAAAGAAACAATGGTGTGGGTCCAAGTGGAATAGGTGGGTGGCCACCAATATCCACCTGGATCAGTCCTCCCCCCTTAGGAAGCAATGGTCCCCATTGCGTTGAGTTCCTCCATGAGATGAGGAAACTTCTGTTGAACTTGGTCCCTGATGAGCCACTTGCCCTGGTGAAGGAGTTGGCCTGCTTTGACAACTCGATATAGCTAGATCCTCTGTTGGCGGGTGTTCTTGATCTGTGTGTCCATAATTCGTTCAGTTGTGGCTTGTTCCATGCAATCTGGGTTTAACTCTATTGGTGTGAGTTGTTATGCCATGTCGGATGTGTCTAGTAGAGGTGGATAGTAGGGCCGAAGGTGGTCCACATTGAACACTGGGTGCAAACCAAGGAATGGTGGAATACCGAGATCAAAGGAATTGTCCCCTATAGCCTTGGTGATGGTGTATGGCCCATATCGGAGCTGGCGAATCTTGCGGTAGGGTCCAGCGAGGCGCTCCTTTTGCAAATGTAGCCACAATTTGTCGCTCACCTGGAAGTTGTGTGGCACCCGATGTTGATCATGTCGTTGCTTGTACTTAGCATTGGCTCTGTCCAAGATGTCATGAACTTGTTGGCGGATGTGTTGAATGTGCTCAATGAAGTTGTTTGCCTTGTTATCCCTAGACTGGACATGGGCTGAATCTGCCCGAGTAGCCGCAAATGGCATGGCTATGTCAATGGGACATAGTGGCTGGAATCCCAAGCCCACTTGAAAGGTGCTGTGGCTAGTTGAGCTATGGAGAGCCTAGTTGTAGCTGTGTTGTACATAGGGGAGGCTCTCATCCCATGTGCATGGATGCTTTGAGTTGTACATGTGCAGAATGTGTACAATCATTTGGTTGATGACCTCTGTCTGGCCATCAGTTTGCAGATGGAAAGATGTGGACTTGGTGAGCTTGGTGTCCATCATCGACCAGAGGCTAGACCAAAATGTTCTAAGGAACCTGCTGTCCTGATATGAGATGAAAGACTGTGGGATGCCAAAGTGTACCCACACTCGTTCAAAGAAGAGTTTAGCAGTGGCTTCTGCTGTGATATTCTTCTTGCAGGCCATCATAATGGACATCTTTGAGAATCGGTCGAAGACCACAAAAACACAGTCATTGCCATGCTTAGTAGAAGGAAGGCCCAACATGTAATCCATAGAGATGGATTCCCAAGGTTGACTGGGGGTAGGAAGCAGAGTATAGAGGCCTTGCTTCTTGATGGTTGGTTTGGAAATGGCGCAAGCAGTGTAGGACTTGATGTACTTCCCGACATCCTGTCGAAGGTTCGGCCAATAGAAATACTTTTGCAGTACTGCCATGGTTTTCTCGTAGCCAAAATGCCCAGCGACTCGACTATAGTGCACCTCCCAAATCATCTTGGCACGCTCGCTTGAAGGAACAAAAAGGTGTCCCAGGTGACAAAGCAGGGAATCCTGGAGGTGAAAATTGGGAACTTTCTTACCCTCCAAGAGTGTATTGTATGTGTGGTTGAATTATGGATCACTTGTGTAGAGAAGTGGCCAATCAGAAGTCTCGTTCCCACAAGAGTTGAGAACAATGGTTAGCGCCACGATGGGTGGTCGACTGAGGCAGTATGCAACATTATTGGTGCTGCCTTTGTTGTACTTAATGTTCAAATGAAATTGTTGTAGGTATGTGGACCACTTCTGATGGCAATCGTCCTGCAAATTCCCTTGTGTCTGTATGAACTGCAGGGGTCTGTGGTCTGTGTGGATGACCGTTTCCTTTCCCAAAATGTAATGCTTCCATTACCGACAAGCCTACACAATGGAATACATTTCTTTGTCATAAGTGGGATACTTACGGACTGTGTCGGAAAGTTTTTCACTGTGATATGCCACCGGATGCCCATGTTGAGTAAGAACTACCCCAATGGCATAGTCAGAGGCATCTGTCTCGATCTCAAATGGTTGTTGCAAGTTTGGTAATGTGAGCACTGGTGCAGAGCAGAGGCGATGCTTCAACTCCCCGAATGCCTTCTGTTGATATTCAGACCAAAATAATTTTTCTTTAGCTCCTCCCTTGGTGACTTGACTTAAGGGCCAAGTAATATGAGAGAATCCCAACACAAACCTATGGTAGAAATTGGCAAGACCTAAAAAGCTGTGAAGCTCTGTTAGGGTGGTTGGGGTTGGCTAATCCCAAATGACTTGGATCTTTGCTGGATCCACATGCACCCCCCGCTCATCAATAATGTATCCCAGATACTGAACCTGGGTCATGCCAAAAGTGAATTTCTCCAAATTGGCACACAACTTGTGTTGTCGCAGTGTTTGGAGGACCTGTCGGATGTGGTGGAGATGCTCTTCCCAAGGCTGGCTGAATATCAGAATGTCATCCAAGTAAAATGAGTTGGTGAATGGCCGTAGGATGTCATCCATTAGCCTCATGAAGGTTGTAGGGGCATTCGTCAACCTGAATGGCATGAACAACCATTCGAAAAGCACCTCCTTGGATTTGAAGGCAGTCTTCCATACATTAGAGGGTTCGATTGGTACCTGGTGATACCCCGACTTCAAGTCGATCTTGCTGAAATATTTTTCCCCCCTTGAGTTGGTCCAGAAGGTCATCAATCCGTGGGATTGGGTACCTATTCCGAACAATGATCTTGTTCAGTGCCCAATATTCAATGCAAAGTCTCCAAGTCCCATCCTTCTTCTGCACCAACACGATCGGGCTCCCATAGGGTGATGAACTCGATCAGATGTAACCTTTCTACAACAACTCTTGAATCTACCTCTTGATTTTTTCATTCTCCAGAATAGAGCGTCGATAGATGGGTCCATTGGGCAGCGACACACCTAGGGTCAGATCGATGGGGTGCTTGACCTGACAATGTAGAGGCACCCCTTCAGGGGAGGTGAAGATGTCCTCGTACTCCTCCATGACCCTATCCATCTGTTGTTTTTGTGCAGCGGGGCCTTGTATGGAGGTCATGGCCATAGTCTACCTCTTTCCCTCAGGGCAGATCATCAGGAAAAAAAATTTCTTGGTTTTGGAAATGAGCTTACTGCATTGTTTTGCAGTAACCAAAGAGATGGTGGTAGGCGGTGCTATCTTCGGTATCCTGTACAACTTATTGCCCAAGGTGATAATAAAAACATGAGGCCTGGACTCATATAAAACATGTCGCTTCCACAAGTACGGTTGGCCTAATAACACATCGAAAACATCAAGAGGGGCAATGCCACATAATACTTCATCCGTGAAGGGATTGATGCTGTAGGGAAGGCGACATTGTTGGTTGACGCGGAGGTCCCGTCCTTGGTGTAGCCACCTGATGTTGTATGGTTGTGGGTGTGCTGTGGTAGGCAAGCCCAACCGCTTCATGAAATCTACCAAGATGAGGTTCTTCTGGCTCCTGCTGTTGACACTGAACTGCAACGGGGAACCCTTTACTCACATCTTGGAATGGAAGAGACACTCTGCCTCCTCTGGATCTTCTAGTTCCTCCTTCTGGATCTTCGTGGTGGCAACGGTGGCGTTGGGATCCACATCGATAATCTACTTCCCCCTGTCATTCCCCTTGTTGGGTTCTTATTCAGAGTCAGAGCATGCATTCGGTTTAGAAGCCTTCAACTCGACTACCAGGGACTGCTTGGCCCGAAACTCACTTGTGTTGTGAGTGGAGCTCTTATGGAACTCACACCACTTCCCCGTGTCCTTTTTTGGCTTCGTGGTGTTGTTCTTTGCTTGTAGCTTTGGCAGGTTATCCTGGGTCTTTCCGCCTTGGCTTGGTCCTTTGTTCTGCTGTTTGTCAGTACCTTTCCCTTTCTTCTGATTCGCAAACCCAAAGTCTCACTTTTTCTGTTTGAACTTCTGCTCAATCTTGGTAGCATATCGGTACGCCACACCAAGTGAGGAGATGTCGAGGAACTCCATTTCCTCCTGAATGTATCTGTGCAGACAACTGCGGTACTTTAACACCAAATGTTTCTCTGAATCTTTTATACCCAACTTTTTGCGTAGGGTATGAAACAGATTCGTCATCTCATGCACATCTTGGTCCCTTTGCTGCCGCAGCGTAGTCCATTGTATGTATTTGTCCTCATAGCTCCCCACGGGATAATATTGTTCCTTGATGGAATCTTGGAAAGAATTCCAAGTGGGTGTGGCTGAGAACAGAGAGGGTTCCCCCTCTCCCTATTGCTACAAGTAGGTTTCCCACCAGTCTTTGACATGGGGGGCGACTTTGAGGAGTGCGAAAATAATCCTTTCTCGGTCAAAAAATTCATGAACTGAGAAATATCCTTCTAACAGATTCAACCATCTATCTACGACATCTGCATCTATTTGGCCCTCAAATATGGGAATGTCAAATTTTACTTGTACCTTAAAAGGAGTGGCACCTCCAGAGTGGTTGTTGGATGTCGATGTGCCGCTAGTGGGATTCCATTGAATAATTTGGGCAAAGTTGTCCATCATCATGTTCCTTTGTCTCTCGAGGGCCTCCTTGAGCAACATTTTGACAGGATCTCCTGCTCCCTCATATTTCTTTTCTTCCCCCATGGGTGGTCATCGGGGTTTGTGAGACTGATTGTGCAATGGTTCAACCAGATCGAGCCCCAACTCCTTATACCCCGACCTCGTTGGGGACATGCAAAAAAAGATCGAGAATGAGCAGACCGCTCTGATACCACTGATCCCGATTTATGTAGGAACACAATGAAATACATAAATACACATAAACGTAGAGATGCAGTCGAAATAAGACTTCATTTCATTAATAACAAATGACTGAAAAATGCTTACAGACAGAATGGAAATAAACTAGCTAGGGCGCTGGTAGCTTATCTCTAAGAAGAGATGTGGTGGCTACTGGCCTTTGAAATTCCTGTTACAATGAGGCTCGAAGGCCTATGTATTACTGAGAAATAATGGAAAACCCTAAACATCCAAAAACCTAACCCTAGGAGATGAAACGCCAGAATATGGGCCCCGTTGGGGTAAATTGGTACATCAATTTCTCGGGGTCGTAACTTTGGCATACTATCTCCGTTTGACGCACATGATACATCATTAGAAAGATCTATCCGAGGAATACATTGTTGACAACAAATATTAAATCCAAAACTAACTCATATTCACTGGAGCATTCATGCCCAAAAAACATCGTTTAGGGCCTCAAAACAGCTCCAGAAATTCAGGACCCGAAGAACTGCGAAAAATAGTAAATTGTGCTACAATTAAGGAAATTGAAAAAATGAAAGAAACAATGGTGTGGGTCCAAGTGGAATAGGTGGGTGGCCACCAATATCCACCTATATCAATCAAAGAGTTGGAAGAACACCACAAATGGAAAGTCATAACATGATTATTAGGATATTCCCTAGGTTTTCTGTTGAATTTCAGGATGTTGTATGGAAATTTGGAAGGGATGGCAGGCCAAAAAAGAGCATGGTGGATGGGATTGTTGGTCAAATGCAATATATCTGACAGATCTAATGTATACAAGAATGGAATGTTTCGGTTGGACTATGGATATTGGTGGTAATCATATGGCATGTGAACACTAGTAGGACCACATCTAGGTTGCGGGGAGATGGAAAATCTAGATGGTCCTCCTATATATGGTGGCTTCCCGGGATTTCCACCCATGTAAGGGGGTTGTCTTGATTGTCTACCCATATAATGCGATTTCCCTATTTTTCCACCCGTGTGATGGGATGTAACAAATATACCTCCTACGTACTGAGATTGACCTAATGGTCCCCCCATGTTTTGAGTTTGAAGGGACTGTTGCATTGGAATCATGGGGTTTATAGATTGAAAGGGCACATTTTCTTGTAGAAGAATTCCCAATGGGTTGGATTGACCCCACAAAGCGTTAACAATTCCTAGAAATGGATGTCCAGGATACATGCGAGTGGTAGTAGGGATAAAAGGACCAATAGGAGCGGAGTTTCCCCAAGCAAGTTGATATTGCGACCATGTAGGTTTCCCCCCAGTAAAAATTTTCCCTTCAGTTAAACGTTGGCCTCCCATTGAATATTGACCTCCAAAGCAAGGTGTACTAATCTGTGATGGTCAAGATAGAGGATGAGTATCTTGTGCAATCGTGGTTGTATGAATGACTTAATTGCTGGCCATTTGCTCGATGGGATGACCAAATAAATCTCTTGGTTCATGCATGTGTGGAAATAGTGAAGCAATAATACTACCTGACCTGTGTGAAAAGGAATATGTATGCATAAGTGGTTGAGTTAGGATTACCTGGGTCACTGATGTTTTCGATAAAGAAGAAGCACCATCAATATCAACTACAAGAGTTGTGGAAAAAGATAGATTCCCAAGTCATTCAGGAAAACCAAAAGATGACAGGTTCATGCCAAAAGATGATGTAATGGTGGAACAAGGCGATAATATATAAGAATAAAAATCATGTACATATCTTGTGAATGGTGGATCAATGAGTGGCGGGCCAAGAGTATCATTAAAATGAAGATTCATGTAAGATGCAACTCTTTCTATGAAGGTTGTGACCACTTATACATGATGGTCACTCCCAGGATCTACGCTCCCAGTCTCATATTTTGGATCTTCAATCATTCTTCATAGGAAACATTGGGTTGAGGTTCCATAACGTTAGGTTCCATACCTTATATACCGTAAAATATTCGATCTTAAGGCTGACTATGAAAGTCATAGAAACACACCCCTAAGAAAACTAAAATCAATCAACCAAGCAACAATAGGTTCAAGGATCTTCTGAAGATGGGATGTCAATCCATCAATGAATAAATGAGAAGTAGTTACCCTAACCTCTATGTAACAGCCCTTCTCGGTTCAAGCAACCCTCACTTTCGCGGGATCACCCTCCAAGGGTACTGAGAGTGTGATACAATGTCTACCCCAGGTAGCATGGGAATCCCCCCACAATCACCTTTGTAGATACCTAGGAAAGGACACTAAGGTTACAAACTCACATTCAACCTCTGGGTGGGTACAATCAACTGTCGGGACCGAACGTATGGGAAGAATATCAAAGTTCTAATCTCTTCAAGAGACTGGAATAGAAGTGGACCGGTAAGACTCCTGAGGACCTTTAACAAATTCAGGATTCACGAAGCACCGAGACCAAATGAAACCAATGGTTTCTCAAGAAAAAACCCCAATATACGCTCATTCTGTTACAATTGGTCAAGATTTGGAGGGGTGATCTCTGCTTCTCCCCCGCAAACAACCTTCTATTTATCCCCTATGTGAGAGGGGGTTCCCAAATATGGTTTTAGGAAATTTGGACTTATACACTCGCCAATGTTATACAATCTGTTTAGTAGTCTTAAACTATTTACTCACTTCACCTAGTCCAAAGACCCTAATCTCGTGTTACTGTTGGTGTGCTAAAGACAAAAAATCTTCTAGTTGATTTTATTAGCGTATGATTGATTTTAATGTATTTTTACTCAAAGGGTTCACGAAGATGAAAATGATAATGTGTGAGAGACTCGACTCCAATAGTAAGCAAAAGAATGAGATGCAGTATGTTATTTTCGATGAATTTTATGTATGGGAAGGAGAAGAGTTGTATTATTCTAAACACAAGAAAGAACTCAAAACTATGCAAATTTCAATGTCAGGGATCAATATGATGCCAAAATTCTAAGCAAATGTTTTCAAAAATATAAATTTAGATGCAAAACTCGCTCTTTTTCCAAACTTGCACCAAAAAACGTTCCTAAGGAATGTAAAAAAATAAACGTCTTTGTTTGATAATGTATGCAAGGATATATGCAGACTTTTTCGCTTCTTAAATTTCAAGAGAAAATAAATATATCTATGTTGACACAAAGAAATGAGAGGCAAACAAGTAATCAAACAAAGTGCACTAAAAAAGATGATAACTAAAAGAAAACAAGTGTGCGACAACTTGTTCAATCAAGGAATCAAAGATGCAAAGGAGAATGAAGACAAACACTCATGAAAAATCCTCAAAACATGAGCAACATAAACGAAGTTGTGGTAGAAGAGAGAGTCCTAATCATCCAGAAAAGTGAGATGTTTCAATGAAGAAGAAAGGGCTCACAACCAATCACCCAATGAAAAATAAAAATAAGGAAATTAAATTGAGTGATAATGTCAAATTCTCAATCAAGAACAATAAAAAACAAACTAGGATTTTCTGGGCTAAAATACTAGGCAAGCTCAAGCACACACGCAATCTAAAAAGAGGATGATAAAGAAAGAAACCAAAAAATATTAATAAAATAGATGATAAAGATCATCCAACCATATGGCACTGATCATAGAGACTCAAAAAATAACCTCAAATAGTCACAAAGAAACTGAGCAAAATCTGAGAAAAATAAAAAAACATGGCTCATAAACTAGTCTGCTATAGGAGGACGCTCCTCCAGAATGGTAGATAGGGCGTCTAAGTAGAGTGAAGTGCAGAGTAGAGAGGTCATCGAGTAGATTAAGGGATGGTGTAGATATTGGGTATTGGTAAGGGATGGTGTAGATATTTCTTCCTTTCACTGGGCTTGCTGGTACACAAAGTATATATCCTCTAATATACTATGTACCTATGTAAGTTGGAAACTATCTTCCCAACAAAAAAATGTCCTGCTACCTTGGAGGTGTGAGCCTCTCTGATAATATGCAACCAGTCACCTTTAGGAATACAAATCTTGTTGATCTTGTAGAGTAGATGTCACCAAGCAGAGTGAAGTGCGACACTTGCGACACTTAACAAAGTGAAGTAGGAAAATTTACGACACTTAGAAAAGGGTGAAAAAATGGTGTATAACAGATGCCCCCCAAAGTGTGAGATCAAAGGAGAAAAATGATGGCTGAAACATTTTGTAATAATGTGGAATCAAAGGACCGAAGTCAGAAAACCTGTTGGAAAATCAAACAAACATCCATCAATACACATATATCATCCCCAATGTAGGCATACCCATACTCAAAATAATCTAAATCTAAGCATGGATGTCAACCAATACACTGTAGATCCATGAAATTACTAACTAAGTATATGACCATCGAACATACAACATGGATCCATATTTCTATGACCCAATCAAAATGTAGCCAAGAGATTGTACACAATGGAGATTCAACATGACAAAACTTAGCCACAGACCAATACAACATGGATCTATGTCACAATATATATCACAACTTCATATTCTCCATTGCATCCTGGGTAAGGTAGATAACAAAAATGAGTATTTACTGAAAATTCTCCCCAGGGTATTCAATACTGATCTTGAATTGTACAGATCTAGCCATGTGAATAGAGGTCTTGGCGTCAAACATGGTAGAAACCGCTTGATTACAAGTTAATGATATATACCATTAACAAGTGCGAGGGAAATCACCAATGATGAAAATGACTCCCAAGGTACTCTGAGTACATTCCATCGAATGTGAATATATTCTTTGAAGTTGAACACTCATGGAATTAATAGATCAAGGGTCAATGATGTAAAACCCACTATTGAAAGCGAGGAAACCTGCCATTGAGACATGCAAGATCCAAGGAACTGATTGGTTTATAAGTTTAATTCACGGATAATGTGTTGATGTCGACGAAAATAGAATCATCTCAGGAGGGCCATGATGTATCTACCATGATCGAAAAAAAAGAGGATAACGATGAATAGTGATGGAACCAATGACAATGAACATGCACATGGGTGAAAATGCAAAGGTTGAATTACCTTGAACATATGATGACACAATGGATGAGTTGGAAACATTGACCCAACAAAGCATGAAGACTAAGTATGATGATGTGATGAAAACCAATGGATCTCTTTGAAGGAGTCAAAAGAGTATGACGACACATGGAATGGGATGATAACCAAGGGTTCTCTTATGAAGAAGTCAAAAGAGTATGACGACACACGGGATTCAAACAAGTTCCATGTCTAAGGGCGACATCAAACTGCCATAAATGAAAGACTTGACCCACCCAGATAGGAGAGTACCTCTTTGTTTTTTAGCGAGCTTGAGGAGGATAACAAATGATCGGTTAACTTGATGTAGACCCCCAATCCTCAGAATTGAGGTCCGCACATGATCGTTCTAATCTTCCCTTTGAGTCTAATTGACTCTTTGGTTTCCCCTTGGGAAATACCCTTCACACACAATAGTGTATCCATAGGTCCATATGAGTGTGCTTGCGTGATCAAACACGAAGCATCAACCCAAATCTCCTGACCCAAAATAGGATCATGCGTTTCGCAAGTTCAGGACTTCGGGTTTCACAACTTCTCCTTTCGAGTTTCTTGATCCTTCAACTACCGAAACCCGAAATGCCGATTCGCCAAAATTGTTATCATGTTTCGCAATTTTGGGAATCTCGGAACAAAGAACCCCGATCCCTTGTCCTCGAAAATGCCGATATGCCGAATCCTGACACGTTCATCAATGACTATCCCCACAACGGACTTCTCACTTCATCGGGATTTCGGAATTCACGATTTCGTGAATCCAGATGCAAATCTCCCAACTCTCTAACCTCTGAACCCCGAAATAGTAAAAAAGGATTGACCCCGCCTTTTTGACGAGGACACACCACCTGTCCACTCAACCACTTCCTATGTCTGACGTAGACTCCTACTACTTGTCACTCTTTCAGGTTTTCAAGACGTTCACTCCCAAAGCGCTGTCTCCTCTGTCTCCCGACACTCGAAGTGACAAAATCCCGAAACTCTAATCTAACTCTTGTCGCAACTCGCGACTTCGAGACTTTCATTTCACTGTGCTCAAATCCTTGGCATTAGGATCCCCGAAATGCCGAAATGATCCGATATCTTGTGCAAAGCACGATCAACGATCCACATTGATTCTAGATCCTAGAGTGGAAAGCTTGCTCACCTCTAACCACCCTGCAACTTCCCTAGATCCTACGGTCCTTGTGATTTCGGGAATTCTCCACAGAGAATTTCAACCACTCTTTGCTCCTTGATAACTCCTGTGAAATAAACCAAGGTTCTTTCACTAGAACTTAACTTCCTTCAAGCAACTTCACTTTGCCTCCCTTTGAAGTATTTCAAAGGCACTAACCATACCGAGCTTTCTTTACAAACTCGAGTCTTCAAAAAGACTCCTGCATGCACTCCTTGTGACAACCTTCAAATACTTCTAGGTATTTGATTCTCTCGACTCTGTGCACTCTTTGCAACAACAATCCTTCAACTCTCTCCTTGGTTGATAAGTTCTTGAGCTTTCAACCAGCCTGCGCACACCTTGCATGGCTTCGATGCCTCACATGCACTTCTGTGGGAATGAGAACAACAGTATCTCTCCTGAGCTTTCAGAAATAAACTCTGAACATTGTCAACGCACTCCTTGTGGACGACTTCACTGCACTATTTGAAGGAACTTCTCACTCAGGAAGAGAAACAATTGAAACTCATTCTTTCTCTCTCAGACTTCAAACATTCAACATGAAATCATACATTCACACAACATATAAATAAAATTCATAACAGAGAGTAAACAACCATAAGCATACCATTCAACATGTATACACAGAAAGCATCAGAACACCATGAATCTGAATCAAGGCTTCATATATTAATTCAGAACTTCTGTACATGGGTTATTCTCTACAACCTTCTGCTACAGATCTCTCTTTCTTCTCTATTCTCAATGATAAAATTGATCTCTAATGTTACAATGATACAAAGGTGAGGGTGTCTTTAGTCAGTTTTCCCTCCTACCTCCTAAACTGTCTAATCTGCATTCAAACCTATCTACTTTCATTAACTATGCATAAATGCCTCCACCTACTACAGATGAGAGAAAACCGCTCATGATCTGCTTACAATATACAAGTGTGCTTCCTCTTAACTATTACATTAATGTTTCAAAACATTTCAAAAACATGCGCTGGTGCTTTCCTGCTGTCTTTCGCCTTCGCGCTCGCTTGCTGCTGGCAATGCTCCTCCATCATACTCCCTCGCTTGAAAATTTTAATGGACTCCTGTTCATGAGTTCTTGTACAGTCTGTGCATGCTTATGAATTTCTGCTTCATTTTCCCAGCTGGAATCTTCAACTGGATGTCTCTTCCATTTGACCAAGTATTCAAAGTATTCTTTCCTCCTGGTCCTCTTGCTGACTCTCTCGTCAAGTATACTTTCCATTTGTGGATTTTCAGCTACAGGAATTTGTTTAGTCCACTGAACCTCTGTTTGTTCAGTGTCTGCACCTGTTTCTCCATCTTTGTAAGGGTACAAATCCACAATATTGAATATCGGTGAAATTCCGATCCCATCGGGTAATTCAATCTCATATGCGTTTGCCCCAAATTTCTTCATGACTCTGCATGGTCCAATCTTCTTCATTTTCAGTTTATTATATGTTCCCCTTGGGAGCCTCTCCTTCCTTAGATGTGCAAGAATCAGATCACCAACTTCAAACTAAAGTTCTCGTCTGTGTTGATCTGCTCTACGCTTATACTCTTGACCCAAATTTTGCAATCACTCCTTAACTCTGCTGTGAAGTTCCTTCATTGCTTCTACAAAATCCTTTGCACTCGCACTTCTAGTTTCATTCTGTTATGAATCCTTCAATTCAGAAAATCCTCTTGGCTGCATTCCATACACAATTTGGAATGGACTCTTCCCTATGCTTCTGTTGAGTGAATCATTGTAAGCAAATTCCTTCTGTGGCAGAATGTGATCCCACTGACTGTGGTGTTCAGTCACTAGGCTCCTCAAAAAATCTCCCAAGCTCTGGTTTACAACTTTTGCTTGCCCATCTGTCTGAGGATGATAAGTTGAGCTAAATGAAAAACTCATCCCCAACTTCTTCCATAAAGTCCTCCAGAAATGTCCAACGAACTTGGTGTCTCGATCTGAAACTATACTCCTTGGCAAGCCGTGAAGTCTGACAACTTCCTTGAAAAATAGGTTCGCAATATGAGTTGCGTCGCTGGTTTTCTGACATGGTATGAAATGTGCCATCTTTGAAAATATGTCTACCACCAAAAAGATTGAATCAAATCCTCTTTGCGTTCTTGGTAACCCTAATACAAAATCCATGCTCACTGCATCCCACGACCTTTCTGGTATGGGTAATGGCTGGTATAACCCCGTGTTCTTCTTTCTTCCTTTTGTGTGCTGACAAATTCTGCATCTGTCCACAAATCTCTTAACATATGTCCTCATCCCTGGCCAAAAATATGAGCCATTTAATTTCGAGAACATTTTTTCATGACCGAAGTGTCCGACCAATCCTCCACTGTGTTTTTCCTTCAGCAGATTCTCCCTCATGGAGCATTTTGGAATACATAATTGATTGCCTCTGAATAATAATCCATCCCAGATCATATATTCGGTCCACTGGCTTCTATCCCTGAGAATTGGATTCTCAGATGCCTCATACGCCTCTTTGAAATCTAGATCATCTCTATACATGTCCCTGAGGCTATCAAAACCCAATGTTTTGACTCTGAATTCCTGCATCAACAAACATTTCCTGCTCAAAGCATCAACAACTTTGTTAGCAGTTCCAAAAATATGTTTAATTACAAAAGTAAAATTCTGCATGTATTCAATCCATTTTTCATGCTTCTGGTTCAATTTGTCCTCTTTAGTCACAAATTGTAAAGCATGATTGTCACTATACAAAACAAACTCATTAGGAACCAAATAATGTCTCCACTTCTTCAGCGCTTGTATGAACGCATAGAATTCCTTGTCATACGTTGAGTACTTAACCTTCGCTTCATTCAGTTTCTCACTGAAGTATGCAACCGACCTGTCGTCTTGGATCAAGACTGCTCCAATTGCAAACCCAATAGCGTCACACTTGACCTGGAACGTCTTATTGAAATCCGACAACACCAGAATTGGTTGTTCTGTGATCTTCTTCTTTAGCAAATTAAAACTCTTTTCTGCTTCCTCTGTCCAGTGGAAATATTTATGTATTTTCTTCACCGTATCCATCATTAGTGCGCTAATCCCACTGAAATTTCGAATGAATTTCCTTTAGAAACTAGCTAAACCATGGAAGTTTCTAACTTCAAATATACTCCTTGGCGATGGCCAATTCTTGATCGCCTCTACCTTATCCGGATCCATTTTCATCTCATTTGCAGAGATAACAAAACCCAAATAAATGAGTTCTGTCCTCATAAATGATGATTTCTTCACATTTATCAACAACTTCTCTTACTGTAATCTCCTCATCACTGTAGCTAAATGCTTCAAGTGTTCTGATTCTATCTTGCTGAAAATCAGTATATTGTCAAGATATAAGATGACGAACTTCCCGATAAACTCTTTCAGGACTTCATTCATCAATCTCATAAAAGTACTAGGCGCATTTGTTAAGCCAAATGACATAACAAGCAATTCATACAACCCTTCATTCGTCTTGAATGTTGTTTTCCATTTATCACCTTCTCTCATACAAATTTGATGATATCCGCTTTTCAAATCAATCTTTGAAAAGAACTTTTCTCCACTCAAGCAATCCATCAAATCATCCATCCTTGGCAATGGAAATCTATATATGATGGTAATCTTGTTGATTGCCCTCGAGTCTGTACACACCCTCCAACCTCCATCTTTCTTTGGGATGAGCACTGTTGGAACAACACATGGACTCAAGCTCTCTCTAACCAATCCTTTGTCCATTAAGTCTTGGACTTGTCTCTTGACTTCTTCATTCTCCTGTGGCATCAATCTATACGCTGCTTTGTTTGGTAAACTAGCTCTAGGTATAATATCAATGTGATGACTTATACTTCTGATCGGTGGCAACGAACGAGGTAGTTCGTCCACTACTATGTCAACAAACTCTTCCAGCAACTTCTGGATTTCTTCTGGTAAATCATCCACTCTTGTACTGGTCAAAACAATTCTAGGCTTCCTGACCACAATGAATTGTGTATCTTCCTTCTTCTTAACCTCCTTAAGAAGTTCCTTCCCACTCATGAGAAGTACAGTGTTTCTCACTTCTAGTTTCATTTATTTATCCTTAATTGGCACCAACATGTGAGTTCTCCCATTCTTCTCTAGGGTGTATCTGTTCTTTCTCCCATCATGAATCACATTTCTGTCATATTGCCACGGTCTACTCAACAATAGATGACAAACATCCATGGGAATGACATCACATAGTATTTCATCCTTATATCCTCCTATTTTAAATTCAACTAAACATTGTTTAGTGACATTTACCTGATGTCCTTTTTGTAGCCACAAAACTTTGTATGGGCTTGGATGTTCAATAATCTCCAGCTCCAGCTTTTCTACCATCTCTATAGAAATGAGGTTATCTGTGCTACCATTGTCCACGATGAATTTGCATACCAGGTCTTTGGTTTTGCAAGCAGTCCAAAAAAGTCTGTTTCTTTGGGCTGGGTTCTCTGCCTCCTTCTCTGGCATTAAGAGAACTTTCCTCATCATTAGTGATATTTCGCCCTCAGCATCTTATGCCTCAACATTCCATCTCTGTGCTTCGACAATGTGAGTTTCACCTCCTCCTTTCTTTCTATCTGGACATTCATAGGATTTGTGTCCATTTTTTCCACAGGTAAAGCATTTTATTTCTCCACCTTTGCCTCTTCCTCTTCCTCTGGTATGAGGAAAAGTATTTCTATCGGCATACTGTCCTCTCTATGAGCTTCCACCTCTCTCATGCTGAGTTTGAGGTTTCTTTCCCTCTTCTTGAGGTCTCTGAGTTCTCTCTTGGGCAATTGTCTTGCCTCTGGGTTGACTTCTGCCTCGGCCTCTTTGACCTTGCTTTTGGCTTAGCTTCTCTTCATCTTTCAGAGCCATATGATAAGCATCTTATATAGTCCGAATGATCATCATGCTCATCTCATCTTGGATGTCATATCTCAGACCATTCATATATCTGGCCACCTTTTCATCATCGCTTTCCCGATGACCTGCCCTGATGTTTATCTTGTAGAATTCTTCAGTGTACTCTTTCACTATCATTAGCTCCTGTCTCAAGTTTTGCATCCTCCGAAACATAGTAATTTGATAATCCTTAGGTATGAATTTAGCTTTCATCTTCACAACCATTCTATCCTAACTCTTGATTTTATGCTTGCCTTTGTAGTGTCTGTCAGCCTGCAGTTCATCCCACCACAATGCTGCATGCCCTTTAAGTCTAGTGACAACATGTTTGACCTTCCGGTCTTCCTCGACATCCTCATAGTCAAAGTATTTTTCCAGAGCTCTAATCCAATCTAGAAGCTTTTCAACATCCAAGTTTCCTTCATACATGGGAATTTCCATCTTTTCCTTGGAACCTATCCTTGCGACAACCTTGAATAGGCGTTCGTCTACAACATCTTCGATTGTGACTTCTTCTCCATGTCCAACTTCATTCTCACTATCAACCTCACTGATATCCTCAGTGTCGACTGTGCACCTCTGTGCCGTTTCCATGGCATCAAGCCTGGCATGTAGTTCGTGCATTTCCCTTTCCACTGCTGGATCAGGCATTGGTATATCTCTTCTTCTCGGTGGCATGGATAATAAATACTCTTCCTTTCTCTGCTACAGAAAGAAAAGACTCTTTTTGAGCTCTTCTGATATCACAACTGATGTGTACCAGAGTACTCTTCTCCTCCTCACTTCCCCTGTCTGAAATATACAAACAAAGTTAGAGATCTGATACCACAACTGATGCAGACCCCCAATCCTCAGAATCGAGGTCCTCGTAGGATCGTTCTAATCTGCCCTTTGATTCTAATTGACTCTTTGGTTTCCCCTCGGGAAATACCCTTCACACACAACAGTGTATCCATAGGTCCTTACGAGTGTGCCCGTGTGATCAAACACAAAGCATCAACCCAAATCCCCTGACCCAAAATAGGATCACACCTTTTGCAAGTTCTGGACTTTGGGTTTCGCGACTTCTCCTTCCGAGTTTATTGACCCTTCAACTGCCGAAACCCGAAATGTCGATTCGCCGAAATTGTTACCACGTTTCACGATTTTGGGAATCTTGGAACAAAGAACCCTGATCCCTTGTCCTCGAAAATGCCGATATGCCGAATCCCAACACATTCAGCAAAGACTGGCCCCACAATGAACTTCTCACTTCATCGGGATTTCGGACTTTGTGATTTCGCGAATCCGGATGCAAAGCTCCCAACTCTCTAACCTTCGAACCCCGAAATAGTCAACAAGGATTGACCCCGCCTTTTTGACGAGGACACGCCACCTGTCCACTCAACCACTTCCTATCTCTGACATAGACTCCTGCCACTTGTCACTTTTTTGGGTTTTCGGGACTTTCTCTCCCAAAGCGCTGTCTCCTCCATCTCCCGACACTCGAAGTGCAAAAATCCCAAAAATCTAATCTAAATCCTGACGCAACTCATGACTTTGGGACTTTTGTTTCACTGTGCTCAACTCCTTGGCATTAGGATCCCTGAAATGCTGAAATGATCTGACAACTTGTGCAAAGAACGATCAACGGTCCACGTTGATTTTGGATCCTAGAGTGGAAAGCTTGCTTGCCTCTAACCACCCTGCGACTTCCCTAGATCCTACGGTCCTCGGGATTTCGGGAATTCACCACAGAGAATTTCAACCACTCTTTGCTCCTTGATAACTCTTGTGAAATAAACCAAGGTTATTCCATTGGAACTTAACTTTCTACAAGCAACTTCACTTCGCCTCCCTTTGAAGTATTTCAAAGGCACTAACCCTCCTGATCTTTCTTTACAAACTTGAGTCTTCAAAAAGACTCCTGTACGCACTCCTTGCGGAAACCTTCAAATACTTCTAGGTATTTGATTCTCTTAACTCTGTGCACTCTTTGCAACAACAGTCCTTCAACTCTATCCTTGGTCGATAAGCTCCTGAGATTTCAACCAGCCCGCGCACACCTTGGACGACTTCGATGCCTCACCTGCACTTCTGCAGGAATGAGAACAACGATATCTCTCCTGAGATTTCATAAATAAACTCTGAACCTTGTCAACACACTCTTTGTGGACGACTTCACTACACTCTTTGCAGGAACTTCTCACTCAGGAAGAGAAACAATTGAAACTCATTCTTTCTTTCTCAGACTTCAAACATTCAACATGAAATCATACATTCACACAACATATAAAACAAATGAATAACATAGAGTAAACAACCATAAGCATACCATTCAACATGTGTACACATAAAGCATCAGAACACCATGAATCTGAATCAAGGCTTCATATATTAATTCAGAACTTCTGTACATGGGTTCTTCTCTACAACCTTCTACTACAACTCTCTCTTTCTACTCTATGCTCAATGATACAATTGATCTCTAATGTTACAATGATACAAAGGTGAGGGTGTCTATAGTCAGTTTTCCCTCCTACCTCCTAATCTTTCTAATCCGCATTCAAACCTACCTACTTTCATTAACTATGCATAAATTCCTCCACCTACTACAAATGAGAGAAAACCGCTCATGATCTGTTTACAATATACAAGTGCGCTTCCTCTTAACTATTACATTAATGTTTCAAAACATTTCAAAAACGTGCGCTAGTGCTTTCCAGCTGTCTTCCGCCTTCGCGCTCGCTTGCTGCTGGCGATGCTCCTACATCATAACTCATCCTCGATGAGTCCCATATTCACATGTTTATCAAACATGAAGAAGGAAGGGTTTGGTCCCAGATGGGTCCTTCCTTGTGTATATATTATGATTCCAAGGAAATAAAACTTGATGGTCTTTTAATATTTAGAGAGTCTGAAAATATTCAATAAAGAAGACTCCACAATGGAATTTTTATTAAAGTTAGTCCCCATGGTCCGAAAAAGTATAAAATGATACATAGGAGAACTCTTCTAATCATGCTTGACTAGATTATTTCTTTTTCATAATTAGTCTAATGAGGCCGAAAAAGGGGTAAACTATCACTCAAAATACACCCTTTCTAACCTTGTAATGAGTGTGAAAGGAAATAAGCTCACTCGACAATATTTTCATGCTTAGAGAGTCTGGAAATATCTTAAACGAGACTCCAAAGAGTTCCTTTTTTCATATAGATTTTATGAGTCCAAAAAAGAGATAAAGGTATACTTGATAATCTATTCTCATGTATTAACGAGCACGAGAAAGAACAAATAGTGAGCTCGATAACTTATTCTCATGTATTTATGAGCACGAGAAAGAACAAAGACTAAGATCGTTCTAGAAAATACCACTATGTATGATAGGAATGACCCTCAAATGATGATCACTCCTAGCAGTGTGTCTCTCTAGAGATGTTTTTCCCCAAGCCTGCATGAAAAAATCTAGTGGTTGTGCTCTAGCATGATGCCAAGAGGTTGGCGACCTACCCACCAAGCGTTGTTTCCTCCGATGAATTTTCTTCTTTTCCCATTTAGGTGGCTAGTTACTAATGGGAACATTTTCACGAGGCAGAGGAAAACAAGGTTCAAGTACATGATCCATAGGGAGAATCGATTGGAATGAAGGGGGGTCTGTTTCATGTTTTAATGAGCTTGAAAGAGGAAATGAACTATTCTCATTGAGACTAGGTACTAGCAAAGGATCGGATGATTATGGGGATTGTTGCACCTGAGTCAAAATCATATTTAACGTGGAAACTCGCGGGATGGCAGGAGTAGGTAAAGGAAAAACCCCCATGAGTGAGGAATCCTTAAGGAGAACTACCCCTACACTCTCAATACTATACTATCTGAGAAAAGGGACATCATTCGTCGCAACATTGTGGAGATCCAAAGTTATATAGTCTAGTTGGTCAACAATGATAATTTTTCCTTGATGGGGAAATCGTAAAACATGAAACACTATAGATGCGATGATATTCATCGCGTAGAACCAACTATGACCAAGTAACAAATTGGAATCTAGTGGCACATCAACTACTTCGATATTGACCAAAAGAATCTTACCCTTCAATGTCACAACAAAACATTGCAAGAGTCCGCGAGGTTGGAAACCATGTCCATCAAATGATTTCAAGGTGGTCAAAGATGAGGTAAGTTTAGGAGAACCTAGGGCTATCCAACAAGGAAAATACATGATACAGGTGGAGGCTCCCTCATC
>ML784756.1:0-10421 GCA_009831015.1 Picea engelmannii | reverse complement strand
CAAGTTAGGGTTGTTGACTAATCCAAAACTAGTCTTGTGAGACTAAAGAAATGTTTGATGAAAATGCTAGTCTCTTGTTGTTAAAGTTAAGAAAGGTTTGTAGGTATGTGACCATATACACTAGGTCTATTACAAATTTACAAATCAGATTTGGATGATGAAATTGATGAGGGGTTTTGGTTGAGTTACAAGTTGGGTACATGGTTGAGACAAGTAGTTGATGAGTTAACACATACATAAGGTGTATAGTTGATGATGCTGGTATATATTGATGAGTCATAGCTGATGAGTACTTGACACATGGTTGGTACATACTTGTTACATGGTTGGTTGCACTTGTTTATGGTACAGGTTGATTACATATTGTTTGGTACAGGTTGGTGCATGGTTGATGCACTTGTTTATGGTAGATGTTGATTACAGGTTGAGGTACATGTTGGTGCATGGTTCAGGTTTATTGGTACATGTTTACATCGATATATCTCATAGTGATAGTGTGACAGTGGTTCCATCATTCTACTTCTACTTCAGGGCAGTTGGACAGGGCGAGGACAGGTGGTTGTAGTCAACTTCCAGTTGTAGCCGGAGAACATAGGGGGTTGTAGCCTCCTTCTGGTTGTAGCCAGATAATTGGGGAGTTGGAGCTTCCCTCAGGTTGTAGCCTAAGAAACTAGGGGGTGGGAGCCTCCTTCCAGTTGCAATTGGAAAACAAAGGAATTTGGTGCTTCCAATGAATGTAATTCTTCAAGACATATAAGATAAATCATTTTGTGGTTTTCTCTCGATTTGGGTTTCCATGTAAAACACTGGTGTACTGTGTATGTCTGTGATTTCTCATTTATTATTGCTCGTTATTGGATAATAATTCTACATTGATATAACACTTGGATTATTTGGAGAAAAAGGATTATAATTACACTATTACTGATTCACCCCCCCTCTCAGTAATCCAACACTCATATCTGAAATATATATTAACGAAAACTGATAAGGATAGTAAATTCAAAACAATGATTCTATATGAAATTCAATCTAACAATCATTCACGCTAAATAGATATCGTTCGACAATCATTAAAATTATATACATTTGATTACAAGAAAGTTGTGTCAATTCCAAATCATTCACTCTAACCATATTCAATTCACGAATAATGTTCTATTACATAATAAAATAACTGAAACACTAATTATCATCTGAAAATATTTTAATGAATTACAAAAAGAATTACTATGACCGAATGATCAATATCGAACTTGGTGATGATATTGTTGATGTTGAAACTAGTAGGAAAAATGATGGTAGTTGATCTTGATCTTCAACTATAATTTTACACGTCTTTCAGCTAGATAATCAACGACTTCACCGATACCTTCCAATCAATGCTAGGGGTACTCTTCTCCCTCCTTAGCCCCCTGAGCCACAAAGGGGCCACACACAATAAAAAAAAAATCAATAGCACCAAAACTTGCCTTGCAAGGAAGAGATTCCACTCTTTACCAAGTTTTGGAACCCAATTCTCATCAAGTAAACTAGTTCAGAAAAAAATTGACAGCATAATAATACTTTCCAAAGTGAGTTCCCTCTCTCTTTATCTCCAATTATTTTATATAAAAATTCCCAATGACACATGTCCTCATGCACAAATAATTAATTTTTAATAATTTAATTAAAGGATTATTCACCCACTACATGTGTCACACTCTCCCCAACTTTCACATGTTGATTCCCTTTTTATTTTATTTATTTAGGCATTTTCCCTCACATTCCTCAATGTGCTCCTATTTTTTCTCTTATATGTCCCTTAGTTCCCCAAATCCCTCATTTAATTTGTGTCCCCTAACTAGATTTTAGTTTGAGTTGGAATAAGAGTCTTCTTTTAGTTAGGATTAGTGGTAGATTGACTCAAGATGCTACTCTATGTGATCCACCTATTCTCTCATGTTTTTATTTTATTTTATTTAAAAATTCTATTTATTATTTTCATGCATACATGTGCATCTACCCACTTTATTATTATTTCTCCATTTACTTAACTTACTAGTCTAATTCCCTTATTTCCTTTTTATGGTTTAATTTAGTAAAACATCTTAGACTTAGGTTCTTGTTAGATTTCTTAATTTGTAATTTAATAATTAATTAAATACTCTGATCTAATAAGGTCTAAACATTTTTATTATGTTTTCTAGGACATCTAGATTTTATTGACTCACAATTTAATTACGTGATGTGCCCTTCAAGACGTACCTTCGTGCTCCAAAGGTGCCACTCGCCTTTGACTAGTTTGGAATTTTGTCCGACACTTGGAGTTGACACTTCACTTTGTCGACCTTGTGAGAGACTAAGGGTTGTCTAAGGAATAAGGATTCCTCCTTATTGAACGACCCTTAGAATTTCTCGTGAGTGTCTGTCTCAGTCTACCCTCACGACATCGTGGACCTCTCTAACTAGGTAATCATTAACATCTAGTTCAGATCACGGTGGGAGTGCTAGTAGGATGTGATAGGGATGCTACCACACCTCTCCCTCATCTGTTTAGTTTTCTGTGCATGACCCCTTTACTCCATATGTGAGTCGGATTAACAAGCATCACCAAGCCCACATCCACTAATAAAGACAATGTCAGTTATCCTTATACATAAATCCATACTAGAATCAATAATATATCACATGTGTATAAATAAAGTAGTCAAACCAAATACAAATCCAATCCTTGACTCAATTCGAAGTCCTAGGAAGTCCATTGATGCCATCGACATCCACAACATATCATGTATCCTGGACACTCAGGATAACTCGTCAATAATACCTGTCAATATATACACATATAGAAATTAACATATAATCACAATGACATCATAATATAACTCATAATCAATAAAATCATAATGTACCATAACTGGATCACTTGCTCGCAAGTGTCCTCAAAGAGTAATTCAGTGTAAAATGTGCTCTGTGAAACTGGATGTTATATACACCCCCTCTTGTTTTAAACTTCATCCTGAATTTTGTACAATCTAAAGGAAAATAGTAAATGTATTTGACACAAATATAAATATCCAATATATAAAAAAAATAAGGAAATTGTTGATGCATCTCATATGCATCCTCCCATGTAGCCGAGTGTGGACTATAGTTGTCCCAATGGACCTTGACCTGATCAAATATTCGACACTGTAGATGTCGAGTGTGATGGTCCAGTATGTGGATTGGCTCTGCCATGAGAGCACCCTCGTCCAACACCTGCAAAGAAATCAATTCAATAACATGCGACAGATCTGAAATATAATGTCGCAAAAAAAATACATGAAATACTTCATTCATATGCCTCAAAAAATCAGGAAAGGCTAGTCAGTAAGCCACATGTCCTTTCTTTTCCACAACTTTGAAAGGCCCCACAAACCTAGGAGAGAGTTTATCACCCTTTCCAATCTTGATTGAACTCTTATGCAATTTAACTCACAAGAAAACCTTGTCGCCAACTGCATAATTGTGGTCAATGCAAATCACATCAACATGACTCTTCTGTCGATCTTGTGCTTCTTTAATTATTTGTTATAGTTTTCATATTCTCTTCCATTTCTTGGATCACTTCTGGTCCTACCAGAATCCTATCCTCTAGTCTATCCCAACTCAGAGGTGTCTGAAATGGTCGTTCGTAAATAAACTTGAAAGGTGCCATCTTAATCGTACTCTGATAATTGTTGTTGTAAGAAAACTCTACCAATGGAAAGAATTCTTCCCAGTGTTTCTGTTGATCCATTACATACATTCACAACATATACTCTAAAATATGGTTTGTTCTTTCTGTTTTTCCATCTTCTTCGGGGTGATATGCTATACTAAAATTCAGTTGCATTCCCAAATCCTCTTGGAAACTAGTCCAAAATCGTCCTGTAAACATCGATCCTCGATTGGATAGGATCTTTCCTGGTACATCATGAAATCTCATGATATCGCTCAAAAAAAATATATCTATGTTCGGTGTCTGGTATGTCGTACACAGTGGAATAAAGTGTGCACTCTTCATTAGAGTTTCAATGACTACAAAAATTAAATCGTGTCTCCTTGCCATCAGTGGAAATCCAAAAATAAAAATCCATCAAAATGACCTCCGATTTCAATTCAAGAATCACGTGTGGCTATAATAATCCCATTGGATGTCTATGCTTAGCTTTCACTTGCTAACATTCGAGAAATCTTGCCACATATTTAACTTTTTTAATATCCATTCCTTTCTAGAAGAATAAAGGCTTAAGGTCTACCTTTATCTTTGTGACTCCATGATGAGCCATGTATACAGCTCCATGAGCTTTGCTTAAAATAAAAATTATTAATTCGTCATTAGGCGATACATAAATTTTGCTATTATACCTCAAAAATCCGTCGCTGTCAAATGAATAAGCTTCATACCTTGGTACCATCATGGTATCTTGTCCAATATTATCTTTAACTTTCTGGTACCAATCGTCATCAATCTGCAATGCTAGAATCTTTTCTCGAAGATTCATCTTAAGAGGTATTATTGAGAATATGCATGGTCTCCGACTCAACGCATGTACTACTCTGTTCACTATTCCTTTAATGTAGCTAATCTCAAATTCGTATTCACTAAGTAGTTCTGACCAACTCCTTTGTCATGCATTCAAGTCACTCTAATTAAAAATATGCTGCAATCCATAGTGATCGGTCTTTAATTTGAATTTTCATCCAATAAGATAATGTCTCCAAACTCTCAAGGCATAAATGATTGTGAATAACTCTAAATATTGTGTTGCGTAATTATCTTCATGCCTTCTTAATTTCCTTGAAATTTAAGCGACCACTCGACCGTCTTGCATCAAAACTCCACCTAAACCTACCTTGGATGCGTCCATGCATACCAATAATTCCTTGTCCATGTCAGGAACCTTCAATATCAGTGCTGTCATTAGTAACTCCTTAAGATTTTGAAAATCTTCCACACATTTCTCTGACCATACAAATTTCTTGCTTTTCTTCTGCAATTCTGTAATTGGATTTGTTATCTTCGAAAAACCTTTGACGAAGCATCGATAATAACCTTCTAACCCCATAAATATACGTACTTCTTGTACGTTCATCATTCCTAGACATTTCATAATAGCTTCTACTTTCAATGGATCCACAATGATACCTTCTCCAGATATGATATGTCTCACATAATGAATCTTCGTTTGATAAAAAGAACACTTCGACAACTTCCCATACAATTTTTTTTCTCTTATAAATTGTAAAACCGATCTCAAGTGTTCGTCGTGGTCTTATTTCATCTGAGAATAAATCAGTATATTGTCGATAAATACTTGTACAAACTTGTCCAAGTATTTACAGAACACCCCATTCATCAAACTCATGAATACGCCCGGGGAATTCGCTAATCCTAACGGTAAAACGATAAAATCATAGTGTTCAAATCTCATATTAAATGTGGTATTAGGGATATATTCCTCCTTAATGCGTAATTGATGATATCCCGATCTCAAGTCAATATGTGAAAACACCATTTCTCCCTTCGTCTGATCAAACAAATCGTCAATCCTTGGAAATGGATACTGGTTCTTGATCGTAGCTTTGTTCAATTGACGATAGTCAATGCAAAGCCTCCATGATCCATCCTTCTTTCTCACATAAATAACTGGTGCACCCCACAGTGATACACTTGAACGTATAAGTCCCAAATCCAACAAATCCTTCAATTGCATCTTCAACTCCTATAATTCCGGTGTCGACATCCGATATGGAATTCTTTCAATAGGTTCAGTTCCATGTTTCAGATCTATGGTAAACTATTATTCTCTTTCGGGTGATAAACTTGGTAGTTCCTATGAAAATACATCAGCAACCTTTGATACTACAGGAAGGTTTTTTAATCCTTCAGTTTCTCCCTTTTCTCTAAGCACTAATATGGAATATAACTTGCACCCCTTATGCATACTTTTCTATAATTGTAAGGAAGAAATAAATCTCAACGACACTCCCTAGTTTCTTCCTACAATTATTCTACTCTGTCACAAATCATCTGTTAAACTTAACCATTTCTTCTTGTAGTTAAGTATCGCATCATGCGATTATAACCAATCCATTCCGATCACGATATCGTAAGATCCCAAGATTGTAACATACATGTTTACACTTGTCATGAATTCTCCCAAGTTAATGTTACAATCCTTAACTTTTTCTCCAACATTTTGTTTGGCACCACATGCCATCTCCACATGTCTAAACTCATCTTGTTCATCTGCCTTCACCTTAATAATTTTAAGGAAAACACTAAATATAAAACTTTCAGTAGCTCCTGGATATATTAAAATACTAAAATGTTGATCGATGATTTTACCTGACATCTAGAGCATGGTGGACTGATGCTCAACCTGGAGGTTATTCATCATTGCATGTATCCTGTGGGGCTTGCCAAAATCTCCAACTGTTGTAGGTATCGATGATCTGATAACTCTTTCCTTCTCAATAATACATTATCTTTGGTAATGTGGCTCTCCACATGTCCAACATCCATTTTCCGGTCCAGTTCTCCTAGTCCTAGAATCAAAAGCTGCTGGCCTAGGAGTCTGTTGTACTGGTACATTCTATGGATAAAGTCTAAACTGTTGTTGTTTTCATGGATGATGTTGTTTCTGCTACAACTATGGTTCTCTGTAAGGAGTCCTCTTTTGAGGAGTCTATCATCACGGTGTCGATAATATATTTCCTCTAGGTGTATCACAGTGCTCATAAGTCTGTCTAACTGGCGTCTGATGATGCTACGCTCCAGCTGGTGCTTGTCTAGTCTATCTAGAAGGAGTCCTCCCCTGAACCCCACTATTAAGTTCTTCCTCAACAATGAGGGAATTCTAAATTGCATCGTGTAACGTTCGAGGCATCAATATCCTCACTTTCGCACAGATGTTGAAGTTGAGGCCAAACACAAACTTGTTAAACTTTAATTTCTCAGTGTTCATTTGTGGAGAATATCTAAGTAGATCCATGTACTTAGCCTCATATTATGGTACCATACGACTACCCAATCATAAGGTGTTGAAATCATTAAGATGGCGCTCAATGAATTCGTCGGACAAGTACCTCTCCTAGAATCGTTCCTCGAACACTTCGCATGACACATCTTCAATGGCCATGTTTATTTGAGGTAAGAGTGTCTTCCACTAAAGAAGAGCACTCCCTTTCAGTTGAAAGACCGCCATGCAAAATTTCATGTTGGAGGTGTAATCGTGTGATGCAAATCACATCTCCATGTTCTCCAACCATTCCTTGGCAACTAAGTCATCTGTGGCACCCCAAAACGTAGGAATTTTTACTTTCTCGAGTTCTCTATGTATGCTACTACTAGCTACTGGAGTGCGCTCTGAACCCTCATTGCACACAAAATATATGCCCTCATCTTGATCCAGATGGTTGATCAATTCCTCTGACATCCTATGGAAGGATCTCATCATACCTACCACATATCCCACATCAACCTGCTCCTTCTTAGTAGTCTGATCCTCTCCAAGTGGAGTTGATCCCTCCTGCATAGATGCTCTCAGAGGAAGTGTACCTCTTCCCCCTACACCATGTCATCTACTCATCCTATGTCCTATGACCATGATACCTGTCATGAAAAAATCCAAATCTGTATTACCGATACATATTTAACTATAAAACATAACAGTGGAAGGCATAACGAGTCCATTGTCGCAGAGTTGAACCCTCTCTGATACCATATGAAACGACCCTTTAGATACATTCAAGAAAGGTTGAGCAACTAAATTTATAAACAGTTTGTTATGATAACATAGGGATTTTTTTTTTTCATAAATAAGTAAGCAATTATAATAGACCCAATATTTAATTTACAAAATCAAGTAACTTACAATCATACACAACTATTTTCAATATCCATGATCAATAACTATTTTTAAAAACAAGGTTGCGCACTAGAATTTATTAATATTAGTGAGTGTGATTAGTGATACCAGATGTATAATTCCTTACGTAACAACCTCTAAATCTACCCATCAAGGAGTGAATATTTTAAGCATAAGTATATATACACAAAGATAATAAAGGGTAACATGAAAATGCATGAAACTGTTATATATATATATATCATAGTTAGATCTCTTAATCATTTAACAAATTACTACATCACTTAAGCGAATTACAATTCATCTCAAATATCTTTGAATTTATGGTATTAATTCCAATTCAAGCTAGGGATGCAAATTGATAAATAAGTATAAGCGGCTAAGTCAAGTTAATCAACTTTATTGCGAGAGCGAAGGTTCAGTTAATTAATCTAATTCTTTTCGATTTCGATCAATAATAAAATAATATAGTCCTATATAATTTTTATTAATTGGATATATATATATATATACACACACACACACACACAGAACCTTAATAAGTCTAGAGTTGATCAACCTTTATTTGATAAGGTTAGAGGGAAAATAATTACTCGTAGGTTCTAACTCATTCGTGCTATAGAGTAAATAGTAATTATCAGTTGTTATTCTATTAATCATGAATTATTAACTATAATCAACTTGATTAAAGATATTTAAAGATATCAAAATTTATGTAGTTCGAAGAGAGTGATGCGGATTGCAGAAAGGTGTTTTTAGAGCTAACCCACCCATTCAAATATAAGCCTCAAGAACCTGACCATCTCTTTGTCTAGTCTTGGAAATTCCTGGATTGACGCTAACTGTGTGGGATTCATTCCTTAACCCCGCTACTAGGTAACTAATAATGTCACCATAATTACTTAAAAAAAAATTAAAAGCGAGCTCATTAAAGGTTAAACAATGAAATTTGAGAATCTAGAGAACCTTAAAGGTAACCTACTTGTATCAATTAAACAACAATCAAGGTGAACTAAGAAACACAATCTTCTTCATTAGACTAGAAGAGATTCGATAGGGAGGTTTTCCTCTAACCAGATTGCACAGGATTTACACTGGTTTCCAATCACTTATTCATGTGTCTAGGAATTTGCACCCTATCGGTTATCTCTAGGTGTTGTTTCTTCATCGAACACGATTTAAACTATGACTCTTACTCTTGCAAAATATTAACATCATCAATTGAAATTAGATGTTGTCAACATGCATGTGGTATTAGATACCCTATCTTGTAGTGCGCTCCATCAAAACTTGGACTAACAATGATTTTATAATGAAGGATATTTATCCTTCAGATATGGAACCATCGACACTATGATGGTTGCAAAATATCTGTAATTTAATACACATACATTTTAGACTACAATAAAAAAATTAAAATCGCTGCGTAGACACTACTACTAAGCTATCCCTTAGATAACGTCTACGCTTCCCTAAGATAGATTGAGTACCATACACCAATAATAGACAACATATTCCTTTTAAAGGAGTAAAATAAGTTAAATAAATACATAAGGATAAGGGAACTCAAACTAGGGTTCTGAGTCAATATCAATAAAATCAAGTAATCTATACCTCTCATTTATGATCAAAACCAAAGGTTTTTTTTTTTTTAAAGAACCCTTGGAATCTACTGATACTTGGAGAGTGCAATTTCATCATAGGAGAGAGGAAGGTGTCAGACAATTGGCTTAGGTTGATGGATAGTTGGTATGTATTGTTGGTTTTCATTGATGTCAACAATTGGAAAGTGATATTGTAGATTGATTTCAACCATTAGTGATTGATGTCAACCCTTGGAGAAAGTCCGGTAGCGAATTCTGGTAGAAGAAAGGTTTGGGTAATGGACCCAAGTTTGTTTGATGCATAATGGTATGAGTTTTAATATATTTGAAGGTAAGACTATTCTATATGGATAGTACTATCATTCTATTTCCGGTGGTATGTGGAACTTCACATAACTCCTCACGGTTAGAGAGTTATGGCCATGTGAAGTTGGAGAACCCAGGTTTGGGTAATGGACCCAAGTTTGTTTGATGGATAATGGTATGAGTTTTGATATATTTTAAGGTAAGAATATTCTATATGGATAATACATTTCATTCCATTTCCGGTGGTATGTGGAACATCACATAACTCCTCATGGTTAGAGAGTTATGGCCATGTGAAGTTGGAGAACACTCATGAGTCATCTAGAAGCCCCAAAAGGTCAAAGTAGTTAAAGTGGTTTAAGATATTTTAGAAGGTAAATAATAAAGTGAAGTGATGAGTATACTATAATTCAAATTGAATACAAAAGAAATTATTTAAATAATAAAGTTAATGGAGTAATTACTAAGTGGACAAGTGGTTAGAAGTGTGTTAACCCTAAAATAAGGAAAGTGGTTTACGATGGTTAGAAGGTAACCCCTTGAGGTAAAGTGAAGTGATGAGTGTACTATAAGTCAAAGTGGATACAAAATAAATTATTTAAATAATAAATTTAATGGATAAATTACTAAT